>VZRS01006361.1:340-60389 GCA_013398055.1 Ifrita kowaldi | reverse complement strand
CTGTGGAGCTGCTGCCGTGGAGCCGCTGCCGCGGAGCTGCTGCCGCGGAGCTGCTGCCGGGGAGCTGCTACCGGGGAGCTGCTGCTGCGGAGCTGCTACCGGGGAGCTGCTGCCGCGGAGCTGCTACCGGGGAGGTGCTGCTGTGGAGCTGCTGCTGTGGCCCTGGCGAGGCAGGAGGAGGGTGGGGGGCTGGAGGTGTCCCGAGCAGCAGAACCGTCCCCACCGCGCTGCTCCGGAGCTTGCTGGCAGAGAGCTGGGGACGGCAGCCCGGACAGTCCCAGCTCAGTTGAACCCCGCTGGTGAAGGCTCCGGGATGCTCCAGGGTGAGGAGGATGTGGGAGGCAAAGGCTGGAGAGACGGACAAACGTCGCTGCCAGCGGTGGAGGTGCCTCGAAACTCCTCCTGGGCAGCGTTACAGCACCTTGGTTTGTCCCTGCTGGTGATTTGGTGTGTCCCCGCGTCCCTACACACCCTGCAGCCCCACAGCGGCTTGGGAAGGCCCAGTCAGGGAATGCCAGGATGCCAGGAGAGCTGCCAGCATGCTGAGGGAGCTGCCAGGATGCCGGGGGGTTGCCAGGATGCCAGGGGGGCTGCCAGGCTGCAGCCGTGGGACGCTCAGTCCCGGCAGGTGACACAGGACGAGGGACACAGTGACAGAGACCTCGCCCCTGGTCTGTGAGGTCAGGGGGGGTTCCAAGCTCCTGGGACACCCCGGTGCCGGGAGGCACCGAATCCACGCTGGCACCCGCACGATGCTGCTGCTCCTGGGCCTCGTGCTGCTGGCGCTGGCCGCGGGTGGCCGGAGCGATGACACCGTGGCGGCCACCGTGGGCCGTCACACCATGGGCCGCATCGCCGAGCTGCTGGCCGACTCCGAGTGCCACCAGCTCCAGGCAGAGCTGAACAGCCCCGACGAGGAACTGGGGGTCCTGGAGCCGGAGCATTTCTCCGAGGAGAATCGGCCCCTCCGCCGCCTCCGCCGCGGCAGCCGCAGCCCCAGGGGATGCTCGGAAGCCCTACGGCACTGGCTGGCGACGGCGGGAGAGGCGACCACCTGGGACCGCCTGGTCCGTGGCCTCCACCAAATCGGGCGCTCGGACATCGCCCGGGAGCTGGGAAAAAACCTGAACCAAGACCGGAGCCTGCAGCTGCGGAGGAACGTGGAGGGCTACAGCCGCAGCGTGCAGCACCTCAGCTCCGTGCAGCTGCGGCCGGGCGGGGCGCGGGGCAGGAGGGCTCCCCTCGCCGGGGACCTGCTCTTTGAGCGGCACCGGCCCCCCCGGTACGGCCGCGGCCTCCTGGGCTGGGTCCGCCCCGTGGTCCTGGGCATCGTGGGAGCGTTCCTCAGCTCCACGCTGCTCACCGTGACCGCGATGTACTACTGCCACTGGAGGAGGATCCTGGGCGCCTGAAACTGCGGCGGCACCAAGCTGGAGCAGCTCCCAGAAGCTGCTGAAGGGAAAACGAGACCCAGTAAAGCCCCGTGGAGGGATTGAGATCCAAAGACTGACCCCGTGCGTTCTGCTGGGCAGGGAGGGGCCCGTCTTTGGCTCATCCAGGGTGAGATGAGCGCCAGGCAGCACCACCAACCCCAGCTGCGCTGGAGATGTCCCTGGGTGTCCCTGGATGTCCAAAGTGCCCCCTGGCAGGGATGGAGCCGGGCAAAGCTCCCTTGGCCACGTCCCCTCGGGACAGGACGGGAACAAAACCTCTCTGGGTTGTTGGGCTGAGCCGGTACCTGGGGCTCACTGTGGGATCTGGCATTTTTGGGGTCCTGGAGGGTCTGTGGCCTCTCCCTGCTGCTGAAATCAAACCAAGGCGAAGCGTTCTGGGTGTGATTATGGCCACGTGCGTGGCTGCCATTAAACCTGAATTTTGTGTTAAGAAATGATTCGCACCAATCCAACCAGTGCCCCGTGGGCACTGGAGAAGGAAGGGAAGGACAAGGGAAGGACAGACAACCCTGAGTGCAGCTTTCAAAGACCAGCAAATCAGTTCAAATGCATGTAATTTATAGAACGCTTTCTTTTTCCCCCCCTAAATAAAACGGCCCCCGCTGCCACTGGAGCGTCACTCCCTGGAGCACCAGCACGGGCAGCTCCTGGCACCGAGCTGTCCCTGGCACCGAGCTGTCCCTGTGCCCATCGGTGAAGGTCAGGCTCTGCTCACGCTGCTCTGGCTCCGCCGGGCTCTGGCTGTTTTGCCATCTGTCCCCTCGTCCCCCCCGTGCCGCAGCACGGCTGCCTCGGCCGCAGGGAGCCCGAGGAGCCGCCCCGGTGCCAGGGGATGGCGGCACAGGAGGATGCAGTGGAGCAGAAGGTGTTGGAGGGAGCCTTCCCCGATGATCACGGGGGCTGCTCCAGGTTGGAAATTTTCCCCGGAGCGGTGTGGATTTGCAGGGATAGGGCGATGCAAGGCAGCAGGGTGGGAGTGGCAGGATACAATAATTTAAAGATATCTCCGAAAGCAGCCCTCGACCTCCCTGAAGGAGGAGCCAGAATACGCCGGGATGGGGTTGGGGTGAGCTTTGCGTTGTGCCTGGGGGGGTTTCAAAGCCGTGACTGCCTCCCCACCCCTCAATGATTCCTGGATTCTCCTTCAGGGCAGGGGTTGAGGTTGGGCGTCCTCATTTCACACCAGCCCCACTTTGCAAAGCCACCACTGGAGTCCTGCCCTGGCTTCTGCCCCAGGAGCGATCTGGGGACGTGGATTCTGGGGATGACGGGAGTGAAGGTAACAGAACGACAGGGCAGTCAGGAGAAGTTGTTAAAACAAGATGGACATACCTCTTTATTGCAAATTCCAAAGTAAAAAGATGTACAGTACAAAGGAACTCAAAAGTTCAGCCATGGAACTCCCAGCCCGTTCCTCCATCGCCTTCCTCCACCCTCCCCCAGCTCCGTCCTCCTCCTCTCCCCAGGTCAAACAGCACAGAGAGTAAAACCGCGGGGTGGAAGGGGGAGCACGAAGAGCGTGGGGCAAACACCAGTGGCCTGAGCGGGTGTCAGAGGGAAGAACTGGCCCTGCCCCGCGGTTGGACAGCGGGCGGAGGGTGCGGGACTTGCGTAGCAGCGTTTTTGTCACCCCCTCAGTGCTCCAGTGCCCCACTCTGCCTGCACGCACCTCAGCGCCTGCGATCCTCAGCGCATCACACTCGGTCACTAATTAAGCCTCACAACACCCCTGTGAGGTAGGGAATGAGCCACCACATTGACAGATGGGGAGAACTGGGAATCCTCCATCCCTGCGCCCAGTTAAACCAGTGCTACCAGTGTGTGTGACATGGGGGAGGTGCAGGACGGCACAACCATGCTCTGGGTTTGCTTTAACTGGCCTCGACTGAGCAGCAAAATTCGCATTTGTTAAATAAATTGGACCAAAACCTCACGATTATGTTTGCTACGCAAAATAATTCCAAAGTGACCAAAACTCAAACATGAAAAGTAATTCCAAGGCGATGCCTCGGGACATTCAGCCCCGGGTTAAACCCTGCCTTCGGTGAGGCTCGTGCCCAGCTCAGCCCTTCTGCTCAGGAGGGGAAGCAGGCCGGTGGTGGGGTGTGGGTGAGGGGTCAGCTGCCGCCGGCTGCGGCCCCAATTCGGGGCCCTTCAGCACCACTGAGCAGCAGGAATCCCCAGCTGACCCCACTGCCCCAATCCCTGCCACTCCAGGGGGATCCCACAGGCTCAGGGCTGATCTGATCCCGGAGCAGGGGTGGGAGCCACGGTCTGACAGCGCTGGGGCGCAGCAGGAGCCCCCAAAACCCCACAGAGAGCTGCTGCCTCCCAGCCCCTCCCGGGGGAAGGACTCGGGGGGGCTCCGCAACTGCTTTGGGTTCTTCCAGTGCAAGTGATGGGGGCTGCGGGGTGAGGGGTTATGGGATGAGGGGTTATGGGATGAGGAGTTACAGGTGAGGAGTTATGGGATGAGGGCTTATAGGATGAGGGGTTATGGGATGAGGGGTTATGGGATGAGGAGTTACAGGTGAGGGGGTTATAGGATGAGGGGTTACAGGTGAGGGGTTATGGGATGAGCGGTTATAGGATGAGGGGTTATAGGATGAGGGGTTACAGGTGAGGGGTTGAGGGATGAAGGGTTATAGGAGGAGGAGTTACAGGTGAGGAGTTACAGGTGATTGGTTATAGGATGAGGGTTTATAAGATATGGGGTTATGGGATGAGGGGTTACAGGTGAGGGGTTATGGGATGAGGGTTTATAGGATATGGGGTTATGGGATGAGGGGTTACAGGTGAGGGGTTATGGGATGAGGGTTTATAGGATATGGGGTTATAGGATGAGGTTGTTACAGATATGGGGTTATGGGATGAGGGGTTACAGGTGATTGGTTACAGGATGAGAGGTTACAGGATGAGGGTTTATGGGATGAGGGGTTATGGGGTGAGGGGCTGCCAGGTGAGCCCTTACAGGGTGAACCATCACAGAACAACGTCCTGCCCTGCCAGAGCAGACCCAGCACGGAGCACCCCCGCCCGCCGAGGGTCCCCAGCAACGGGAGCCCCGAGCAGGCACCGACCCCTCGGACCCTGCAGGGGCTGAGCCGCGTCCAGCAGGCACCTGCTGGCACCACCAACACCAACAACCTTCCAACAGCTTCTCCTGCACCTCGCTCTGCCTGAGAAAACCACCCTAAAAAGCCTTGGAGGAAGCACAGAGGAGGAGGAGGAGGAGGAAGGGGAGGAGGAGTGAGAATGCAACCAGGGAAATAACTGGGACACCGAGACAACCTTCCCTTGTACGGTGAAAAGGGTAACGTTTATTTCATTTTCTTTTGGCTTATAGTAATTGTTAATCATGTTGGGTAAGACCACTAGGAGCCACCATGCAATTTCTAATACACTGATCTTCACTATTGAGCTTTTACAGCTTTAACAGGTTCTTGGTTTGTTGGGGTTTTTTTTTTAAATTTTATTTTATTTTTGCAGCAGAAAAATCATCCAGACTCAGGTGTGGCCTCTACAGAACACCATGGGGTTACCTG
This sequence comes from Ifrita kowaldi, assembly GCA_013398055.1. Classification (NCBI taxonomy): domain Eukaryota; kingdom Metazoa; phylum Chordata; class Aves; order Passeriformes; family Cinclosomatidae; genus Ifrita; species Ifrita kowaldi. The sequence goes on along the minus strand of VZRS01006361.1, from coordinate 55,390 downwards.
AATTGGTTTTTTGCAATGTTGGCTTCTACATTTTAAGAAAAGGTGAAGAGGAAAGTGAATAAAGCAGCTTGGACTGGCATTTCATTATCGCCCTCCCCTCTTTTGCACTTTTGGAGTCACAAATTAACCCAAAAGGGAGGATTTTAGAGGTGGGAGAGGGAAGGGGACAGCTTGGCGTGGTTGTGAGTTTTGGCTACATCTTTCTAACGACACCACCCCCCCCTAAACTTTGCTCCCAAAACCCCGAACCCAGCAGGTGAATTCCGTGCAGGTGTTTGAAGCTGGGAGACCCGGCTGGGACACCAAGGTCCCCGCGCCTCTTTGCCCCAATTTTCCTCCAACCTCGGCTTCACCCAGTGAAAACCCATCGCTCCTGCTCCCCTCAGCCGCAGCTCAGGGCAACATCAGCCCCCGGGGGAGGGAACTGAAGGAGGAAAACAGCCCCCAGCCCCCGGGGCAGGAAACTGAAGGAGGAAAACAGCCCCCAAACACCCCTTCAAGTCTTTTTTGAGCAAAAGAACCAACTCCGGCCACCACCAGAAGGCTGAAGAACCTCCTCCCTCCCCTTCCTGCTCAGGGACCTGCAGCGCCTCGCACTGATCAAATGTTACCAAAAAAAAATAATAATATCTATATATACAGAGTTTGAAGGGACTTTTTTATTTTAAAGTAATTGAGCAGCTTCATGAGTTGCCAGCACAAACGCTAACGCACCGAGCGTCACCCACAAGACTCAGCCCAGCCTAAGAACAATTATGAAGTTCAGCCAAATCTTGCATAGAAGTGGTCGACTTATTGCACATTGGAACCCAAAAATAGACACTTTTGCTGCTGCAAAGATCACTTGCAATAAAGCTTTTGTTAAAATCTATTTTGGGGGGGATTAGGGTTTTGTTTGGAATTTTTGTTGTTGTTGTTGTTGTATTTTTCTTTTCCTTTGGGGGACATTTCTTGGCTATCTAAAGTCTAAGGACAACAGAAAAATCTTAAAAAAATAAAAATAACCATGGACAATGGCATAAGCCAGAAGCCATTCTATAATTTTTGTAGTTCTTTGTATTTACAAAAAGGCATGCCAATAAAATAAAATGATATATTACAGTATTTATAATATTCTCTTAAAAAGTTCAACCACACTTTTCAGCTATTTTCTCCTTTTTTTTTTGTTTGGTTTTTTGTTTTGTGCTGTTTACAATGTAGCCTGTACATATGTATGTAGATTTTTTTTTTTATTTCTTCATTATTATTTATTATTAATTATTATTATTGTTATTATACATCCCATCCTAGGAGCAACGGGGGCAAGGCAGGACGGACGAGGTCCCTGCTGTGGAGCAGAGCTGCTCCCGAGGACGCCGAGGTGGCACAGATGGCTGCTGGATGGCTTCCTGCTCGGGTTTGGTTTCTTTTAGGTTGATTTTCCTGTCATCATTTTCTGGCTTATGGGATTATGCAAACTGAGATTCATGCTCTGCTGCCTTGGGAGGGGGTTGGTTTGGTTGGTTTTTTTTCCACTGGTCTGGGTACCCTTTAGTTGGGATGGGTCCAAACGCGGCCCCTGCGCCCACCCTCGCCCTGCCACGCGCCGGTGCCGCCGCGCTGCCCCGAAGAGACACCCCAACCTCAGCGGGGCCGGCCTGAGAACTGGCTGAGCCCTGAGGACACCCCAAGACGGAGCTGGGGATGAGGAAACCAGAGGCAGCCGGCCGTGGCTCCCCGCTGCAGTGAGAGGCGGCTCCCATCGCCCCCGGCCCCGCGCCGTGGAGCTGCGGGCAACGCGAGGAAGGTGAAGAAGGCACCAGGCTCCTCCTGGGCTGCAGCCCCCAAAACCCCTCCTGGCCACGGGAGGGGCTGTGCCCAGCACCAGCGGTGCGGGAGGACCCCGTGGTGCAGCTCTGTGTCCCCCCCACACCCCAGCAGGAGCCACGACGGCCACGGGAGAACCGAGGGCGAGTCCCAGCCCCATCCCCGACCCTGGGGGTAGGATCGCTGTGGGTGAGCTCCCCCAGTTCCTACTTGCAGAGATAACATGCTGCTGCTTCTTTTTTTAACGTTTATCTCTACCAAAAGAAGTGTCTACGCTGCAGGATGGAGGCTGAACAATAATTAATAATATTGACGCTAAATATTGCAGGATACAACTGACCTTGCTGGCTGGTTGAAGCCCTAGGTTTTGGATTTACAGTGACATGGATAACAAGCCATTCCCAGATTTATCCTCCCCCCTTTGGTGAGGTCCAGAGCAGCATTTTGAATTTTTTGTTCTATTTCAGTGTGCAAAAAACCATGGCTGTATGGAAAAGAAAAGTCGAAAAGTTGTTAAACAGACACACACAATTCATTCATCTGCTCGTTGGGTTTTGTTGGGGGCTTTTTGTGGTTTTAGAGTTACACTGGGGTTTTTTTTGTTTGTTTGTCTGTTGGGGTTTTTTGTTGGGTTTTTTGTTGGGTTTGTTTTTTTTTTTTCTTCTACTGGCAGGTTTATGGAAGATTCTCTGTGAACTGGGACGTACTGGTGCCGGGCAGGAGCGTCACTAAGGTTTCTCTCCAAATACAGTGTGCGGTAGATACTCAGTGGAGTGCCTGGAATTTATGGCTTAACACACCTCTGTGGACAGGTGGCCGCGTGTCTCGTGGTTATGGTTCCTCATGCATGGTCCCTGGTCATGCCGTCATGCAAATCGCTTCTACGCGTTAACGAGCACTTTGTTTTTTGGGGGGGGATCAGCCCGAGCTGGCTCCAGGCTGAAGGTACCCGATTACCCCATCTCCCAAACCAAGTAAAGCCCATGTCGAAAGTAGAATGCAAATAATAAATCTCAAATAAACTATGATAACTCGGTGGGCTCAATGGGTGCTTTGTTTCGTTTTTTCCTTTTTTTGTTCTACTTGTTTTAACTCTTTTTTCAATTTTTTTCTCTTTTTTTTTCCCTTTTTTTTTTTGTTTTGCTGCTTTAACTAAATGCAAATCTAGTTTTGCATGAACAAACCCGTTAACATTGTGACTTCTGGGTTTTCTTCCGAGAATAATCAACAAAATGGGAAAATAAAATCCGTTTGGGGCTGCTTTGGAAAATACATGAATCCCAGCAGCGGGTTTTGTTTCTCTGTGTGGGTGTGGGTGTGTGTGTGGTTTATTTTGCTTGTTTGTCCTAAGTTGCATTGACTGATGTGGAACATGCAGTATCCACCTGCCCAAACAATAGAAAATCCTTTTTTTTTTTCCTTTTTTTGTTGTGTTTAAATGTTTGTTTACAGGGTCCTTTAAACAGGTGGTAGGTCACTGCTTTAGATGCAACGCTGTCACACAGGAAGCAGACTATGTTTGGTATAAGATCTTCAGGTAAGTGTCTCCACAGCTGTTCTGTATTGATATATTTCAGGAAGTTTGTAAACAATCTTTTTTTTTTTTTTTTTTTTCACTTGAAAAATTTTTAATTGGTCAAATTCTACTATTTTTTTTTTTAATTTTTTTTTTTTTTTTTTTTTTTTTTGTGTGTGTGTGTGTGTGTGTGTCTCAACACTTGGATTCCCTGGTGTCTTTTTGTCTCTTTGCCTTTTCTCGCCTCCCCTCCTCCGCCCGCTGCTGTTTCTCCTTCTCGGGTTTGGTGACGCTGTCGTAGGACGGCAGGGACGCCGTGGATGGGGTGCCTTCCTTTTTCTCCCGGTTAGCTCCCCCGTTTTCCAGTTTGGTGGTGGCAGGCCTTCGGCTGATGAAGCCCCGTCGTGCCAAACGAGCCCTGTAAGCCCTCTGGATCACCACCGCCGACACCTCCTCCTGCTTGCGCCGCAGCGTCGTGGTGATGGGCTCATAAGACACTTTGGAAGGGTTGGAAGCCACAAATCTCTCCTCCATCTGCTGTCTCAGGATATCCAGCTCCCCGCTGTCCCCCAGGACACGTTTGGTGAAGGCAAACAGGATGTCCAAACAGTGGATCCTGTCCCCACTTACCATAGGCAGGTCCATGGCGATGAGTTCAATGGTGTTGGGTTTTGGGACGCGGAGGGGATGCTCCAGAGCGTCAGCAAAGTCCGCCAGCTTGCTGTACTCGATGAACTGGGTGGCGTCGGGGTCGAACTTCTCCCAGATCTCGTAGAACGTCTCAAAGTCGTCCTCGCTGAGCGGATCTGCGCTCTCCTCCGTGGCCACGCTGAAGTTCTCCAGGATGATGGCAATGTACATGTTGACCACGATCAGGAAGGAGATGATGATGTAACTCACAAAGAAAAATATCCCCACCGAAGGGTTCCCACAATCCCCCTTAAACCCGCTCCCCGGGTGCTCCTTGTCCAGGTCGCAGTCCGGCGGCCGGTTCAGGATGGGCAGCAGGAGCCCGTCCCAGCCGGCCGAGGTGGTGATCTGGAACAAGCAGATCATGCTGTTGCCAAAGGTCTCAAAATTGAACATATCATCTATGCCAGCCTCATGCTTGACGTAGGCGAAGTTCGACATGCCGAAGATGGAGAAGATGAACATGACCAAGAAGAGCAAGAGGCCGATGTTGAACAAGGCAGGCAGGGACATCATTAAGGCAAAAAGCAGCGTGCGGATTCCTTTGGCTCCTTTGATTAATCGCAGGATGCGGCCGATGCGAGCCAGGCGGATGACTCGGAACAGAGTGGGCGACACAAAATACTTCTCGATGATTTCAGCCAGGAACATTCCTAGAGAAGAGAGGCAACAAGTGTGACAATGGAGACGGCACAGGCTGCTGCCTCCTCTGAGCCTAGCGACGGACAGGGCACGTGGAACACCTCGGTCGGATTTTCAGAGGGTGTCTGCAACCGAGAGCTCTCAGTTCACGCAGGGTAAGTCCTCCCGAGGGGCAGCTCTGATCTCTGCTCTCTGTGAACAGTGGCAGCACCTGAGGGAACAGCTGGAGCTGTGCCAGGAGAGGGTTAGGTTGGATATTGGGAAAAGGTTCTTCCCCCAGAGGGTGCTGGGCACTGCCCAGGAAATGGGCACGGCCCCGAGGCTGCCAGAGCTCCAGGAGCGTTTGGACCCCGCTGCCAGGGATGCCCAGGGTGGGATTGTTGGGGTGTCTGGGCAGGGCCAGGATGATCCCGGTGGGTCCCTTCCAGCTCAGGATATTCCGTGATTCTGTGATTCGAGGTCTTAACTAAATGCTAAATAGTTCTCCTACATGGAGAGGGAAAGAGGTTTGGCTACAGAAGGATTCATCCCTCCTGGATTTGCTTTGCTTCTTGGGCATGTCAGCTCCCAGTGCCTAACCCTGCCACGGGAGCCAGGACTCTGCTCTGAGGGTGCTAAAAGCGGGTAAGATAAACCTGATTTTAAGCAGCAGCAGCAAAAACTGGGGCTGAGTTTTAGGCTGCGGGATGGTCTGAAGGCTGGTGGCTTGTCAGAGTGCCTTGTGCCCTGCCAAGCTTTACTCCCATTAATTTGTGAGGTTGTGCATATTGTGCAGATCATATGCTAAAAACCTCAACACCTGTTGGAGGAAACATGGATTCAACATTCAAACAAACTGCAGGCAAGCCGGCAAGTCGCGTGCTGGGGCAGGAAACCCTGCAGGGCTCTTTCCAGGGGTTACTGAGCATTACAACAACCTGATGAGGTGAGTGAAAATTCAGTTTTTAAAGACACAGACAGCAACTGTCAAGTGGTTTATCCACACAGCTGGAAAGGAATGCCAGAACAGAGGGAAGAGGCATCAGCCAGGACTTCAGGCAGGCAAATTCTGCCACGGTCTCTTCTTGAGGCTTACAGGGAACTTTGAAATCCTGGTATCCCTTTCAAAGACAAGAACAACGTTCCACCCTGCAAATGCTGAGACAGCCTGGCACTCAAAGACCTCTAAGTGGTGTCACACTTACCCACGATGGACAGGATCACAACCACGAAGTCGAAAATGTTCCACCCGATGGTGAAATAGTAGTGCCGCAGGGCGAACATCTTCAGCACGCACTCGCAGGTGAAAAAGATGACAAACACGAAGTTGATCCAGTAAAGGATGTCCTCCATCTGCTTGCTCTGTGTATCTGTCTCTACCATCATGGTCACCATGTTGAGGCAAATGAGCATCATGATGACGATGTCAAAGGCTTGCTGAGTGACAAAGTCAAAGACGGCTCCTTGGATGCGGTTCTGTGAAACGGGACAGACGAGGAACCGAGTGTCAACAAAAAATCATGGAAGTGTGGAATGGTTTGGGTTGGAAACCTCCTTAAAACCATCCCATTCCACCCCCTGCCCCGTCCAACCCGGCCTTGGACACTGCCAGGGATCCAGGGGCAGCTGCAGCATCTCTGGGCACCCTGTGCCAGGCCCTCCCCACCCTCACATGGAGGAGATTCTTCCTAATTTATCGTTAGTCAACAAATTATTTCACCATTGGTGGAAAGAGGGGTGAGGACGTCGTTTTGTCAGCATTTAAAAAGCTTTCAAGGCAAACCCTGTCCACCAGCCAGTCTGCTTAGGGCAAAGGCAGGAAAATGCCATTATTTACACCCCAACACGATACTCCATCCCTACTAGCAGCGTGTATCTTCCTCTCTGCTGAGCCCAAAGGGAGGGTGCTGCACCTCCAGTCACAACTGGGGAAAGCAGCCAGGTCCTTGTGGTGGCTGATGGGCACCTGGATGAGAATCCAACCTCTTTTGTGTGCTGGCAGCACCACAGTCCCAGAAGCAGCATGCTGCATCCACGCTTTACCCATGCAGTATCTAAGGGACTCAACCCAAAACCCTTTTTGGCTTTCTGAGGGATTCAAAGCCTTCCAGAAACCAGGGAAATGAGCTTAGCTCTCCATCAGTGCAGCCTCCAAGGCTGGGTAATTGCCAAAGGTCCCCCTGCTAGTGCCGGGAGGCTCCTACTCCACATCCTCTCAGCCAGATGAAGTTTTGGGATTATTTTGTTGATTCAAGCAATGAACTGATTAAATCCAACCCCAGTGCAAGTGGTTTAACCTTTGCAGGGGACACCTGAGTTATAATGCCAAGAACAGGGCGATGTGGGGTCCAGCAGGAGTTAGAACAAAGGATGCTTTTGGAGCCAAAGCTCCTCTGAAATCTGCTCCACAGTATTTCCCTGAGTTCCCTCTAACGTACTCACCAGAGGTCGGGGAATGGGTTTTTGAGGCTTCTTTGAGCCCAGTTTTTTCATGGCATTGTAGTACTTCTTTTGTTCTTCCGTCATGAAAATATCTTGACCTCCAAAGTAAAGGGGCAAAAGGAAAACTGGTTACAATCAGCTCATACACCAGAAGGGAAAGGAGTGAATCCCAGCTTGGGCAGGAGGAGCCTGTCTGTTTTTTCAGACAGAAAAAACTCAAGCTAACACCCAGGCTGTGCTGCTCTCTCTTTAAAAATGACTTTTTTTCCTATAAAGGACCCGTTCCACTGCACTGCCTCCTTCCCCACCCCTCTCTCCCCTCTGTGATGTGAGGTGTGAGGGCATTTGCAGGAGCTGCACCATGCAAATCCTCGGCTTGGCTTAGAGGAAAAGCAGGATATGAGAGAGAGACAGAGGGAGAGGCAAGGAAGACATCTTGCTTCCAGCCTGTATTTTAGTCAAGGCATAAAAAAACCCCAAAATGCATGAAAATGTAATCTAGGGAAAATGTTTCATCAGGCTGTAGTTTAAATCAAGCCTTGGGCTGCGTGTTGTGCTCCCTGAGTCTGCTCAGCCATTCCCACGAGGCACCGAGAGAGAGAGGGGGTTTGTGCCCCAAATTGACTTTATTTTGCAGAGAAACCCAACAGTCCTGGAACAGCTCTGAGCTGGAGTCAGCAAACACAGATCACTTATCTTTTTCTTCTGTTGATTGAAGTTGTCGATGATGACACCAATGAACAAGTTCAGGGTGAAAAAGGAACCGAAGATGATGAAGATAACGAAATAGATGTACATGTAAATGTTGTCCTCATACTTGGGCTGCTCTTCTTGCTGAAGGGGAGATAAGAAGAGGAACAAAGGACATTTCAAAGACATCATACAAATACAGGCAAAATGAGATGATTGGTCGTGTTTCCAAACTGTTTCTTTTGAAGATGCAGGACCAAAAAGATCAAAAACCAAAAGAACATTTTTACGCTTTCCTGGCACAGTCATACTTGTTTCAAACCTGCATTCAGTGCAGGACAAGGAAATCCATTTAAGAATATTTTCATATAAAACCAAGACAATAGAAGGGGGGGAGAAAAATGAAATCAAAAAGGAAATCATGGTATTTGCACGATTCCAGCATGCAAGAACCAGGAAAGTGCCCAAAGAATGAACTCCAACCCAGCTGTGCTCAGACTTCCTTACAGACATAAGATTCATGGGAGACCTTCTGGCTGATTCCTCCCCATAATTTATTCTAATGATTAAATTTATAACTTCATTGTATTCTTTCCTTTGCTGTATTTCTACTCCAGTTGGAGCAGAACAAAAAAAAAGCAACCAGAAGAACCTTGCCCTTTTTGGGGTTTTCTTGAGCACCTTTTAACTCATCAGACCACCAGAGCAAACGAAGCAATCACAGCATGAAATAAAAGCCACAAGCACAGTTCTACAACTTCTCCTCTTGATTTTTACCAAAGCAAAAGAGCAGACAGAAATAAGGGGAGGGGGGTTTGTGGTCTTGCACGTTACCTTTCTGGAATCCACAGCTGCATACATGATGTCCATCCAGCCCTTGAACGTAGCCTGGCAAAGAAAACGCACGTTCTCTGAGGCAGAATTCACCCAAAATACACAAGAACAAATCTGAATTGTGCCAGCTCTGTCAAGGACTCTCCATGGCCCCCTATCATGAACTTTAATATTATTTCAATATTTCCTCTCTTCATTTAATCTAAATTACACAAATCAAGCTCGAGCAGTTGATCCATGGGAACCTCACGAGGTTCAACCAGGCCAAGGGTAAGTGGACAGACTTGAGGCCCCCTTACTGTGCTGGGAGACCCATAAATTAGGAAAGAGAAGAAATATAAAATGGCAAATTCATTCCAGCCCCATCCAGAGAGGGCTCAATGGGACGCTGCATTTCCCAGAGAGGGAAGCACATAAAAATGCATTTTGAATTCCCCACTCCCAGGGCGACAGTAGGAAGCCAAACTCACAACTTGCAGAAGAGCCAGATATCCTGCCCCAACGTTGTCAAAGTTAATTTTCACGTTCTTCCATCGGATCTCCGTGGAGTTGGGTGGCATCAGAGCTTCGCATTCTGTCTTGTTGTTAACAACATCTATCTCAAAGCGATGCTCAGCTGTTTCATTAAAGCAGTAATGATATTTCCCGGCAAACAGGTTAACCCCCATAATGCTGAAAATCAGCCAGAAGATAAGGCAGACCAACAAGACATTCATAATGGAAGGGATAGCGCCAACCAAGGCATTGACAACCACCTGTGTTGGAAGGGGTGGGAAAAAGTTTCAGTATAAAACACGAGGCAGGAGACAGCAAGCATCAGTACAGCTGTTTTTGGGGGGGGAATAGGGGACCAGGCCACTGACACATCGGTGGTGGTTGCTCCACACAGAAGCTGGCAGTGAACTTCACTCCCAGCGGTCACAAATTCTGCTTCCAAGCCACCTGGGGAAGCTCTGTTTTCAAAATAAAAACAGGCCACGTGGCTGGATTCGCAGAGTTTGGTTTTTGGATTGTTTGCTCTTCGGCAAAGCAACGATTATTTGATATAATTTTCATTGCCCAAAGGGAGAGGGGGGCTCAGACTCTCTGTCGTAACCAACGGGCTCCTAGATGGAATTTTCTCAGAGCCACGTGCGAGGACACTTCTGCTCGTGGATTCAATCGGTTCCATCAGCCAGTAGCCCCTCCGGCCATTCCCCACGTTCAAACAAGGCTGTTTTCACTCCGGGGCCTGATCCTGCTCCCACCAAGGGCCCCAGCAGTGGGGTCAGGACCAAGCCCAGCATCACTGTGGTCACACTAAGCACTGAGTAACATCAAGATCACACTGTGGACTAAGCAAGGCCAGTCATGTTGTCCCAGGCAGAGAGCTGAGCATGCAGCTTGGCAGGCCCAAGAAGACACAAGAGCCATGTTCCTTCCTCCAAACGGCAGCAAACGCGGCAGGAACAAGGGTGGGTTTTGTGAGGGCTCATCTCTTCCTAATTTTAGCCTTTCACAGTTTGGGAGCACCGTGTCCCTGAGCATCCCCGGCCAACACACGACCAAATGTAAGCTCCGAGGCTTTTAATAGAGGCAGGTCAGCAGGATATTAAATCTTTTATGATGATCTCCTAATTTAGATTCCTTTAATAGATGAACAGAATCTAAACTATTGTTACCCCTTCGCCTTAGTTTCGAAAGACAACTCAACTCCACGGGGGCTTGGGAGGGCCTCAGTGGCAGAACAGGAGCCACAGCTCGTCCTGGTCCCTTCTCCTGCCACAACATCTCCTTGCTGGAAGCCACCACCAGCACCAGTGGCACGGCCTGCAGCCATCCCAGCAGCTCGGGGGCTCACGGCCAGCTTGGGCTGGGCTCGGAGGGTTGGTCCAGCAGAAAGTGTCCCTGCCCTTGGAACTGGGTGGGCTTTAAGGTCTCTCCCAACCCAAACCAGTCTGAGACAGAGGCATGGAGGAGAAATGCAGACCACAGTGATCTGGACAGTGAATCTTCTGTTCCAAGTGCTGAATCACGGGGCCAGGAATTCACCCAGAAGGTCTGAAGGCACAGGTGAGAGCCCCAACAGGCTGCACACGGACGCCTTTGCTCTCATTCTCCCTTCATCCCAACTTGGCTCAGCTGCTGGACACCAGCACCACCAGATCAGACCTTTTGGGTCAGATCCTGCTATAAACACACTGATTTATTCCAGTTACCACATGAAGCAAAAGAAGGGTAATATCCTGATATCCTCCTGGAATGTGGTCATTAAAGGTTCATGAAACCTTCAGCTTTCCAAAGGAGCAAAAGGAGGAACATGGCTTTTGTGTGCAGACTGACAAGAACACATGCATGTCTCACAGCATCACCGTCAAACTCCCTGACCGAGCTCAGAGCAGAGCAAGCTCCTGGAAAATGCAGATTGCTATGGAGGAGAGAAAAGCAAAGAACTACAGTTCCAGTCTCCTTTGCAAAGGCATTTCAGATCTCTGTTCCCTGGCTCAGAGGAATTGGTCTGGTTGGATGGGGCAGTGACACTCGTCTCCAAGTCAAAGCAAAGGAAAAATAATTGGATCTGGGTACCTACCAGGGCTGCAGTCGTAACTATCAATTTTCCCTTGGTGAAAAGCCCCTACTTTAAGCAGGAGAATTCCCTGGTTGTACATGAGAAATCTTCTCCCCAGCACAGCTTAAAAACAGCTTTTATTATCTCCAGGTTTAGTGCTAGGCCTGTTCTTTGTGACCAAACTTCTGGGTGGGACCCCAACCCAGCCCAGCAGAAGCTCCGCCTTTGTGTTACCATTAACAATTTAACCATTAATTAACCATTAACTTTTCTTCCTTCGTGCCTGTACTGCAGATTCGAGTCTAGAATTAAACTAAGGACACAAAGAAATAACACTGGGACAAGGTTTTAGAGAAGAAACATTTGGAGTTGGAGCTCGTGTATTTCTACTTCCCAGGGAATCTGAGGACCCCTCCTCAGCCCACTGCTCCTCTTGTGCTGGATTTTGGGCTCAGTTAGGCCACAGCAAACCCAGAGATCAGAAGGATCCAGGTGGGATTGCTCCAGAAGGATCCAGGTGGAATTGCTCCACTCAGACCCTGAAGTAAAACTGCGACTGCTACTCCCTTCCCTTATTATTTAAAATGCTTCATTTTCTCTCTTGCAGTATCCCTGACTATGAGCTAACTGGAATTTAGCACAAAACCTCCTCGTTCTTGTTCTAAGAGCACCTGGGAAATCCATTAACACGAAACACCCTTTATTTGATTATTTTACTACACAATTTTTTTTTTTTTGCATTTTCTTAGGAGACTATTTCAATCCCAAATGGGACAAAAAGCACCAAAATGACAGAATATTAGTGGCAAAGCAGCGAGACACTGCAATAATTGAAACACCCAAGGGAGTGGTGCCAGTACCAATTCAAGGAAAGCTTGTTCAGTTCAATGCTTTGCTTGTGCTTTGTTCTGGTTCCACAGTGACAGGACAGGGACCAAAAAAGCATGGAAAAAGGAAGGGGACAGAAAGGAAAAGCTTCACTACTAGACAAGGCTGCCAGTCACCACCAGACTGGACTGAGAACAACAAGGTGCAACAAGAGGAATGAAACCAGAGTTTTCAAAGAGCTGAGCTCGCCCCCGTCCCTTCCTGCAGTGACCCACGAGAGGCAGCAGCCTTTTCCCCTGGTTACTTTTTAAAAACCCCCTCAGACAGAGTCTTTCAGTCCAATTCCACCAACACCTGGAGGGGCTTGGAGACCCTGAGGTGGTTCCAATTCTGCTTCTTTGCACCTGGTGATTCTCCCTAGATAAAAAAATATTACAGCTGAGAAGCCCCTCGGATGCTCGAGGTCAAAGCCAGGCCAAATGAGAACAGCCAAGTGTCGACATCGGCTACGAATGGCAGGTGGTTTGGGCCAGTAATTAATGTAAATGAGGCAGCTTATGCATCTCCCTTTGTTAGAGGGGAGGGTGCAGCGGTGGGCAGGGTGAGGGTACATCCACGTAGAGGTGATCAAGTCAGCAGCTGCATCATGATTCTGTTTGGAATTTTCTTTCCACCAGTTTTGATCAGTTCTAGCATGCTTTTAAAAAAAACCGCTCCACGGGCATGCAGAAGGATCAGCTGCTAATGGCATCTTACCCTCATCCCCTCAAATCGGGATAACGCTCTTAAAGGCCTCAAGGCTCTTAGTGTCCTAAGGGACTTTATGGCACCTAGTTCCGAGTAGCCCAGGGCATTAGCTATAAGGCTGACTAAAGAGACCTACACAGAAAATAGAAAAAAAATAGAAAAAAAAAACAGGAAAAAAAATAGGAAAAAAAAAAAAAAAGAAAAAAGAAATTGAAAAAAAAAAAGAAAAAAAANTATTACTGAAGAAAGAAAAAAAAAAAAGAAAAAAAAGGTTCCAGACTGTTAGATTGGATCCCCTAACCCTGATTGCCCAGCCCAGGAGCCACCTGGGCCGCCCCAAATACCGAAGCCATGACACCAGCTGCCTACTTCACTTGACTGAACCGACCTGGAAGGAAATAATGCGGTTGAGAAAAGAACAGAGGGGAGAGATCAGTGAGAGAGAGAGAGAGGCAGAGACACACACGGAGAGGGGGCTGTCGGAAGGAAGAGCCCAAACGATGACAAAAACCTTACCCTCGCCCTTTACCGGCTGCGGGATCCCGGCGGCGCCCATGAAATTTAAGCCAGACAAATGTTAAAGGTACCTATGAGAAAGAATACAGATAAATACACACACTGCACACCTGTCCCTGTGCCACACACGTCTCCCTGTGCCACAGACGGTCCTGAGCCCCATTCCGGCTTCTCCTGCCTCACAACCCGAGGATGGGGGGGTTCTCCCTGCCTGCCACGCGAAGCAAACGCGTTTTCTGCCTGCTCCGAGCCGCGCTCGGAGCGACCCCGAGGGAGGAGCTGCTGCTCGGACTCGGCTGCTGAACCACAGCACGGCTTTTAGATCCGTGCTCCAACGCTTTTCCGATCCCAAGGAGAACCTGTTCAGCAGCCTGGAGTCAGATCTAGGCTCTGAACGTGTGGATTATCAGACATCCCTGAACCCAGCGAGTTTAAGTCACGCCTGTGAGCTGGGCACGCATAAACAGTTACAGACACAGCCCATCAGCTGCTGCTGCTGCTCCCACTTCTCACTCGTGTCACAGGCAAGAGAGAGACACGAACCCTTTTTAAGGGGAAAAAAGACATCCATACACAGCAACAAACAACAGAAAAACACGGGACCTCCTCCTGGAACAGCTGGGGTTTGAGCTGAATTCTCAGAAGGGGACACTTCCTATGTGTCATTCTTTTATATAAAAGAGATATTCACTATAATTCACTGTAGAATTCATTATAAGGAGGATTCTCAATTCCATGCGTATTTCAGGGAAACACCAGATCCAGATTTCAAATGCATGAAATGTGTGGGGGAAATTGAGATTTCATCTTATTTGGGCATGTGGCTCATGTGCTTTTTCCATCTTCACATGGAAAGGTGTCCCTGCCCACAGCAGGGGACTTGGAATTAGATGATTTTAAGGCCCTTTCCGACTCACACCATTCCATGATTCTATGGTATCTGCCCCAAAAATATGTGGCCACAATTCAAGGCCACGTGGTGCTTTGGTTTTTCCATCCAATTTTAAAATTCCACTAATTTCAACCACGCCAGGGGTGTCCCAAAGGTTCCAACAAAGATCCCAGGGCTGTCCCAAAGGTTCCAACAAAGCCTTTGTGAGGCAAAATCAGCTCAGTCAGGCCAGGACCGAGCCCTTGGCAACGCCAGTAAGTTAAAATCCTGGGCACAAATCTAAAAATCCGATGGATTTGGAGATGTGGTCCATTTACCCTGAAAATGTAACACTGGAAGTGCCCCTGGATCCCTGGAAGTGTCCAAGGCCAGGTCAGACAGGGCTTGGAGCACCCTGGGACAGTGGAAGGTGTCCCTGCAGGGGCTGGAACGGGATGAGCTTTAAGGTCCCTTCCAGCCCAAACCATTCCATGATGCCAGGAACACAGAATCCTCATTTTTAGAGCTTCTTCCCCTTGGGATAACATCTCACTCCTGAGCAGCACGCTTAAGACCATGACAGAAAAGGCTGTTTGAGCTTTCAGGGATCTCTGAGGATTATTCCCTGAGGACATTCCAACAGAAGACACAGCAGGCACCGAGGTCGGACAAAGGGAATCCCAGATTGACTGAAAAGCAGAATCCTTCATTATTACCCAGTAAAAGTCTTCACAAACACACCCAGGAAGCTTTGGGGATGAGGGGGATTGGACAATGCTATAGCAACCTGCAAAATAACATCCAAGAGTGTTGTTAGGATGCAAAGGCTCGTTCCCTGCCGGCCTGGCTCGCTCCAGCCCCTTCCACAGCACGCCACAAAATTCGGGTTAAAAAAAAATGTGATTCAACAGATACAGGACACAAAGCATTGCTGAGATTTTGTTGAGGGGTATTTTGGCATCTCAAAGTCACATTTCAGGGTTTTTTTTGTTTTCAGGGCGGAAAACGTGCAGCTCTTCTGTCCGTGGCACCAAGGGAAAACAGGAATTCCTCCTAAAGCCCTGGGAATTCCAAATCCTCCTACATTTGTTCCCCCTCTGGATGTGTGTTACCTGCCTGGGAAGTTCCTGATCTTTGCTCCACCCCCAGATACTTGGGAAGGAAATTAAACTTGTACCACATCTGCCCATTAAACTGCACTTCATTCAAAACAACTGCAGTTAAACTCGTATTTTATCTTCAGGCAGTGAGAGAGATCCAGGGTTATTGTCAGAAAATGATTTAAAACGTGCAGGTTGTGTCCAAGGAAAGGTGTTGAGGGGATCAGAGAGGATTTAAAAAAAAAAATCAAATTTCCAATTTCAGTTTTCCTACAGGAAACACAGAGTTTGAGTCACTTCTGCCCCTGAATTCCAAGCATAGTTCCTTCCACCTACTCAGGAATATTTCCAGAGTGATAATGGTGCTGAACAGCAACTGAATCATACACAGAATGTTCCAAAGGAGAAGCTTGGAAAAATTGGTAATTCCTTTCTAACACACTTGCTCTTGGGGCAGTCACTACAGCCACTGACTCCCAGATGGATGTGATGAAACGCTTTAAAAGAATCCAAGCACTTGGGATTCTGAATTTCCTGGTTCTGAAATTTCCTACAGAATTACACAATTCCCTACCGCTCTGGACAGCATAAATTCCGTTTATTTTAAATGCCCTCACTGTGCTTCAGAGCCAAATTTATTGCTAAAATTTCTCTCTGTTGTCTTTTTTTCTTCTAATTCTACCATTTATTCTCCCTTTTTTTATTTCTCAGATTTATCCTCCCTCCCAAGATGGTGGGCAGGGGGATTCCAGGGCGGATCTGTCCCGACCGTGCCCCTCACTCATCCTATGACCTCTGAGCAGCCTTTCCTGTTTGACACCATCCTGCTTTTCCTTTCCTGGCCCTCAGAACTTTTGAACAGAGGATGGATGATGCTGAACCTCCTCGTGCACAACGAGCTTTCCATGTGCCGAGATTCTCACGGACACACGCGCCCGATGTTCGGAGCAGACCCCGTGGGGTGGTGGGATGGGGAGATTTTGCTGCCTCATCACCCCCTCATCATTAATAAAGCAAGAAAATGATGACAGAGAACGCAACTCCTCGAAATATCACCAAGGAACACCACAGTTCTCCCACTGGTACCACCTCCCAGTGGCTCCATACACGGGCAGGCCTCCTAGAAATTCTATTTTCAGCACAAGAGCCAAGGGCTGGAAAATCCTCCTTGGTGCCTGCAGGGCAGAAATGCCACAGTTGCACAGGAAACACTGGCAGTACCCAAAGGGCTCAAGGGTTTTATCCTTGATTTGGGAATTCCCAGATGTGTGGGACTGAACCAGTGTTAAATCTACGATTCAGGACGGATCTCAGGAGGGAACGTTCCCAGCGTTCTTCCAACCACCACCGCTCTCCCAAGCAGAAGGAAGGAGGAGAGGATACATACAGCCACGATGAGGAAATCCAGCCAGCACCAGGCATTGGTGAAGAACTTGACAAATCCATAGGCACACCACTTGAGCAGCATCTCCAGGATGAAAATGTACGTGAAGACCTTGTCCGCATACTCCAGGATGGTCCGGATGGTTTTCCTCTGCTCTATGTAAATGTCCTCAAAAGCCTGGGGAATAACCAGGTGCTCGTGTCATTACGTGGGATTTATTCCCCAGTTCAATGTCGTTATCCAGAGGCTTCAAATGATACCGAGATGAGTTAAATATACAGTTATAGATGAGCTAAATGTATTTTTTATATATATAAAACATATAAATCAAACATAGAGACTAGGACCAGACCCCAATTTGAAGGCTTTGTTCTTAATTTAAACTAAACTAAAAACACCAATAAAAGCTTCTGTACAGCACCACGGTGGAGCTGTGCTGTTTTCCATGTGAGAATTCCCACAGTTTGCTTTTTCCCAAAACTTCCTGTGCACTATCAGACGTCCCCGAGCTCAACACCTCTGGACTACACACATTTCACTCACCAGAGCACCGCTGCTCAGGAGGATCATAAAGATGATGAAAGTCTCAAACCAATTGTGCTCCACAATTAGGAAACAAGTTTTCCTCAAGGTCCACCATGACTTTCCCAGCCCCTCTTCGATGTTGACCTGACAACACTTGCAGCGCTGCATACAACCTGCAACAGGGACAGGGCACACCTTCACTCAGCTAACACAGGATTTAAGGCAAAACCATTAAATTCTCACTGTCTGGAAGCAGTTTTGATGCCACCAATATGAAACAAGCTGAGTATCAGTTAAAACTTTTGCATTCTTGAGGATTTTAGTTGTTTTGCCACTTCTGTGTCTGGGCACCAGAATTAACATCCATTTGGGAACAGATCAGCTCGTTCTATTTGGTGAGGTCCATGCTCTTGAGGAGACAAATGGAAAACTTGCTGATAAAATAACCTTGAACCATTTAAAGCATCTTTGCCATGGGAATTCCTGTAACGGATCGGCTCTTGAAAGACATTGAGGCCAGTTACAGGAAAGGAAAAGTACTCTGCTTCTAAGTACTTCAGGCATCAGCTGCACAAAAATCCTCTTGTTCTACTACAGGTCATCTCTAATTCTTTAGAAATTCCTCCCTGTGAGGGTGGGGAGGCCCTGGCACAGGGTGCCCCGAGAAGCGGGGGCTGCCCCTGGATCCCTGGAAGTGTCCAAGGCCAGGCGGGACGGGGCTTGGAGCAGCCTGGGACAGGGGAAGGTGTCCCTGCCCATGGCAGGGGAGGGGAATTGGGATGAGCTTTAAGGGCCCTTCCAACCCAAACTGTGGCACAACTCTATGATCTACATCCCAGCAATGGCAACTGCATCTCTGAGAGCTTCAGTTTGCAAATTCCTCTGAATTAGTTCACCAGCACGCAAGAAGGGCCTTGAGAAAAGCTGAGAGCCAGCCCTGACCCAGGCTGACCTAACCCTAGGGTGAGCTTACAGCAGACTGGTCCCCAGAACATCCCAAAAGCCTCTTCCTTCACTCCCTTCTCACCTTCTGTGAAACAAGCATCCGGGTCCAGGTACTCCTCCGGTGCCTCCACGGGGACTTCTTCCACTTCAGGCTTTATATCGATGGTGCTGCCCTCAGAGGAGCTGGTCTCGTCGAGTTTCTGCAACACAAAACCCCAACCCCATCAAGGATCAGTTCCCAACAAGCAGCAAACTTCACGAGGACTCAGCCATTTGTTCACCACATTTACTGCAATCAAAGTTGTTTCCTCACTTCAGTCACGGAGATCCTGACCCAGCTTATGTCTCACGTTAACAGGACAGACAGGATTAAATATTTACGTTATGAAAGGTGCTCCTGTCCACGGCAGAGGGGTTGGAACCAGACGATCTTTAAGGTCCCTTTCAACCCAGGCCATTCCATGATTATTTACATTTTACATTATAATTACACACATTCACAACTATTTGTGGCTTTCTGGAGAGCTCCTAGCACAAGCAACTGCTGTCTTGAGAGCAAAGACAACATCACAACATCAACATCAGTTTTGTGCTGGAACTACGCAGCTCTCCCTGCCAAGAGGTTCCCAGGCACTCACAGCGGGCTAAACGACCTGAACGAATTTTTAGCACTTGGTCCCACCTCCTTGCTGCCATCAGGATCTGTATCACTGCTGAAATCTTCCGTATTGAGGTTTTCAAAATCCGATTCCCCCACGGCAATGGGGACGCGGACGGTGAGGTTGGGGTTGTTGATGAAGGACATGTGATCCTCATCAATGATGTATTTCTCCACGCTGCTGCCGATGCCGCTCGTGGTGCCGTTGCCGTTCTTCTGGTAATCGATGTCCCTGTTGATGTCAGCCCCGGTGTGGTTGGCGATGCAGTTCACCTTCTTGTCGTACAGCTCATCCAAGGGTTTCACCTCGTCGGCCTCTCTCTGCTTGAAGTGGGTCTGCATGAACTCCCGCACCTTCGCCTTGGTCCAGGCAATGCCCTTCTTGATGCGGATGACCGAGATCTGCAGGTTGTTCATCTCCCCGTCATCGTCCGTGGCCGCCAAGTTGTCTGCGCTGAAGGAGCTCAGCAACAAGGCCAAGAACAGGTTCAGCACCTGAAAAGGAAGAGGTGATGCTGGACTGGCACACAGGGAGGGTATTCCCAGAGCTGAACGGGAGCACTCGGCACCCAAGCCCTGCTGATGCCGCAGAGCTGTCTCCGAACTCTGCTGAAAACCAGCTCTGGTGTCCCACAAACTCATCCAGGTGCCCAAGGCTCAAGGTACGAGACCCTGATGCTGCAACAAGTTCCCTGAGCAGGGACCCTGGTGCAGCACACAGCTCTGAGGGGTCCCTGAACCGAGCCCCTTGCAGGATCCAGACTGCAGATGTCAGAGTGGGATTTAATCCCCAGGGGATTTAAATTCAGCCTTACTGATGTAGTCCCATCTCTGCCTCAAAGAAAATGGGGAAAATCTTGGCATTTTGAGTGATCGCTCCCAGCTCTATTTCCTTGCCCACATCCCCAAGACTTATTTTATCAAAACCCTCTGGCAAGACAGGACCTCTCAGAGAGAGCTCACAACTACTTTGAAGAATTGCGACTGCTCGTGTGACTTCATTCTTGCTCACATTTTCCTCCACAGACTTTTCTCCATAAAATTTAAGGCCAGAAGGAACCATCATGATCGAGTCCAACCTCCCACACAACAGGCCGAGCAGTTTCACAGCCGATTCCTGCACACCTCATGACTGAGCCAGTGGGCAGGTTTTAGAAGAAACTTCCATCCTCATTTTAACACTTCAGGACCTTCCCCTGTGCACCAAATTATTTCATTTCCTGGCAATTGAAATGCCAGGTTTTGCTTCTTTTGGCTTCTTTTGCCCCTCGGGTCAGGGGTAGGTCTGTCCTCTTCGACTGAGGGTTTCATACCTTCAGCTGTCATTGCAAACTGCTTCATTTACAGGCAGCTCTTTAAGGTCCTCATCAAGCAAAGAACATCTTTAACATTGTGCTACCAAAGTCTGCGGGACTCCCGATACGTCAAAGGCCAAGAGGGACCTCAACAGAGCAGGAACAGACTCACAAACCATCACTCCCTCATCCTGGGGGCTCCCCGACTTCTACCCCACCCAGAGGCAACCAAGAAAGCCCATCAGTAACCATTTACTGACCACTAAATTTCCGATGACCATGACCATCATGAAGACAATCAAGCACATGGCCTGTCCTGCCACTTCCATACAATCCCACATGGTCTCAATCCACTCCCCACACAACACACGGAAGACAATAAGGAAGGAGTGGAAGAAATCGTGCATGTGCCAGCGGGGTAGCTCACACTCCGGATTGATCTTGCAGACACACTCCTTGTAGCTTTTGCCAAAGAGCTGCATTCCCACCACGGCGAAGATGAACACGATGATGGCCAGCACCAAGGTCAAATTCCCCAAGGCACCCACTGAGTTACCAATGATTTTTATCAGCATGTTCAGAGTGGGCCAGGACTTGGCCAGTTTGAAGACTCTCAGCTACAAAAAAAAAAGCCAAAACAAAATGGACAAATCTTAAACAAAGAGGAAAATCGAGCAGAACTTCCTAAACAACAACCGACCCGTATTTTACATAAAGGTAAGCCCATGCTTCTGCTGCTGAGGTCACAGGGAGCAGAGAATCCTTAACCTTTCTGGAAATTTGGGCTTGTGTAATTTGTGCTTAGTTATTCCCCACACGCTGATCTCCCTTTCCAAAGGAAAGGTCACCCTTCCCTGCCCAAATGCAACAAGCTGCTGCTCAGGCCTCGTGAAGAGCAGTCATGAAGAAAGAAGAGACCATAAAAAATGGCACCACTCCATCTCTGTTCTCCCCAAACCCAGAAAAATGTGGGTCTTCCCTTGTCCTTTGTAAATGGGAAAAATTTCTTATGTGAGGGGAAGGGCTGGAACTGTGTCAGGGAAGGGATAGGCGGGATAGGCGGGATACTGGGAAAAGGTTCTTCCCCTGGTTGGGCTCTGAAGGGGCTCCCCAAGGAATGGGCAAAGCCCTGAGGCTGCCAGAGCTCAAGGGACATTTGGACAGCACTCTCAGGCACAGGGTGGGATTGCTGGGGTGTCTGTGCAGGGCCAGGAGCTGGATTGATGATCCCCGTGGGTCCCTTCCAACTCAGGACATTCCACGATTCCGTGATTCTAAACTCTCAAGCAGCTCCATGATGACAACATTGAAAGAGAGCTGGAATATGGAATACCAGTCGGAAAGATCGCAGCACGGAAAGTCCTTCCACATCTGCAAGACTCAGCTCCATTAAACTGAGGGAGACAATAAACCCATCAAAGATGTTCCAGCCTTCTTGAAAATAATAGTATGGATCCATCGCAATGAGCTTCAGGAACATTTCTGCCGTGAAAATCCCGGTGAAAACCTGCAGTGGGGAGGAGAGACAGACAAAGAACAGGGAAAGAGTGATTTTTGCTGATTTTCTGATCTTTGGGCTAAGTATGGACAATGCAATTTATTCTAAATCCACATCAACAAACCAGGCATCCCAGCAGGAGCAGGGAGGATTTACCACTGCTCCCTTACCAGATTTCCTACGGAGAGCACGTGTTCGAACTCGGGGGTCATGGGGTGGTGTTCCATGGCCATGAACAGCGTGTTCAGCACGATGCAGATGGTGATGGCCAAGTCAACAAAAGGATCCATGACAATTAAGTTCACGATCTCCTTCAGCTTCATCCAGTAGGGGTGGCATTCCCAGATCAGGAACGTATTGGCAAATTTGTACCAGCAAGGGGGACACTTCCTCTGGGACTCTTCCAGCTCTATGGGTAACAAAACAAAACGGAGTTCAGGCTTCATCTCTGAGGCTGAAGAATTACAAAATCGTGAACTTTGTCAAAATGGCCACGGAGGTGACACAAGAGAAGAGCTGGGTCAAGTTTGTGGGCAGGTTGGACATTGGGAAGAAATTCTTCATGGAAAGGATTGTCAGGGTTTGGAAGGGGCGCCCAGGGAGGTGGCGGAAATCCCCATCCCTGGGGGTGTCCAAGGAATGACTGGAGGTGGCACTGAGTGCTCTGATCCGGGTGACAGCACGGGGATCGGTCACAGGTTAGACCCAACGACCTTGGAGCTCTTTTCCAGCCTCAGGGATTCCTTGATTCTGGGATTTTATGATTTTACTGAGCTTCATGACTTCTCCTTTGTCCCTACACAACATCTACACGACACCTGCACCAGGTCACCACAACTCCTGCCTAAACCCTGTGCTTCAGCCTCACCAGGGTGATGATTCAATGCAAATTATTCCTGATGAAGGGCTATATTTAACTCGGAACTGATCAAGGTAAAACAGCTAAAATCAAAGTTACAGATCCCAAACTGCCTTTGGTGCCAGTTTTTAAATAACTGAGATGGATTCTGTGCTGAACACAGACACGGTCTAAAAGAGGAAAGAGATGACATAACACTGCGAAGGATTTTCAGCAGGAATAACCTGATTAAGGCTAACTACACGCATTTACAGAAATCAAACACAATGCTGTGTCCATTTTTTTTTTCACACTGGCTTATCTCAAGTGCTTAGGGAAAAAAATACAAATTAGGAGCTGCCCCCATTTATTGACTCGCTGGTTCCACTCAGGCTGTGCAGCTGTGCACCCTCAACTTTTTACTTTTTATAGGAAGGGAAAGGACCACTGTGCTCTCCTTCCCATTGGTTCTCTGGTTGCTTAGTATTTAGTTGCCTTGGAATTTCTGAAGTTAAAAAGAGGCCCGTGGCACTGGAGCCCGTAGGCGTTTGCGCAGGAGGGAAGCAGCAGCAAAACCCTGCTCTGTTTCTAAGTATATTTAGTTTTCATACAATTTTATTGCAGGAGACAGCAGGAATTTGAGATCATCAACCGCATGTGGCTGCTGTTCATAAATTCTTGCTGGCTCCTGCAGAACATATTGGGAAATCTCATCTCCATGTGCTGTCCATTCCAGAATTCCCACCATCCAAGAGTCCCTTCCTCTCCTGACAGCTGTCACACTGCAGCTCTCAGTGGAGCTCCAATGCTTTTCTCCCACGGGCTGTAGCAAAGGAAGGTCTCTCCAGAGCTTGGGAGATGGCAGAAGACAGAACACCCGTACCTGACACTGCCTCTCTCCTCTGATCTCCACACTGCGCCCTCCTTATTGTAAAGTTACAACTCTCTGTTGCCTTTACCTCCATCTCTATGTAACTCGGATGCAAAACCAAGTAAAATAAAGTCTAATAAATACTTCTTCATTAATAAAGACCCAAAAGAAGCAGATTTAGGCAAAACCATGCATGGATATGTACTGCTCTAAAGCAGGGGGAGCTGAATTCCGCTATCCCAGGTTGCTCCAAGCTTTGCCCAACCTGACCCTGGACAATTCCAGGAATGGGGCAATTTCTCTGGGCACCCTGTGCCAGGGCCTCCCCACCCTCACAGTGAGGAATTCCTTCCCAATATCCCATCCACCTCTGCCCTGTGGCAGTGGGAAGCCATTCCCTGTGTCCTGTCCCTCCAGGCCCTAGTCCAAAGTCCCTCGCCAGCTCTCTTGGAGCCACTTTAGGCACTGGAAGGGGCTCAAGGGTCACCCTGGAGCCCTGTCCTCAAATCACACCTACCCTCAACAAGGGTGTTGGTCAGCCCGGTCATGACGCTGTTGGTGCGATCCTTCCTTCCATAGGACGCGTTCACCTGATCCATCGAGACCAACAGAGACCCGCCAGGTTTCTTCCTAATTTCGATTTCAGTAGTACCCTGAAAAATTCAGATGATGATTAATATAGATTCAAGTCTTCCCAGCATTTTACCCACTCTGAGCCCAGAAATGCAGCACTTGGTCTGTATTTCCATATTCTACGTTGTCTGTGTATCCCTCCGTCCTTCCCGCCTTCCCACAATATCTAAGTGGTCAAACAAAACTCAAGCCCTTTTTTTCTGTTGGACCAGTGCTCTGCAGCCTTAGACAAGTTACAGACTACATTTTAAAGAACACTTCTAATTACATGCAGTGTAATTTATTCTCTGTACTACAACCAAACAGGTGGGCAGTGATTCTTCCACCAGTCCCTTTACAGCCCGTTGGTCAGACCGAGAACTCCACACCAGCCTCATCTGAGCCACACCAATTAATAAGGTTTATAGTTTGACAGTATCAACATTTATTTCGAAATTTTCGTGTGAAAATCAGACTAAAAGAAGCTCGGCCACAACAAGGAGAACTCCTGGGGATTTCTCCCACTCCAGCCCAGGATGAAGCTGGTTTTCTGGGGATGTAAAGCCACATCATTCCACCTTGAGAACAATCATCCTGCTCCCCTTCATTCAGAGTTGGCACCTCAGTTTCCCTCCAAGGATTTCTCTGGCTCTGGATTGCCAGGCTCTGTCAGGCACAGAAAATCCTGGGTCCTAACAGATAACTGGGCTTTTTTTTTGTCTCTCTACATAGAGTCAGTACAATAAGTGCTAATTACTAATTTCTCTCTCCACATGCACCGTGCTGGTCACTGCTCCCACCACATCCATGCTCTGTTAGAAAGGGGATTAAATACTGAAGCAAAACGCTGTATTAATGTGCTGACAAAGGAAGAACAAAACCAGGTAGGTAATTGAAGCTTAATTAGGGTCAAACAGGTTGCAAGAATTCCAGTAACTAAAAAAACAGCTTGGAATTTATAAGCTGGGTAACCACATTTCCTCAGAAACAATTGATTTAGGTCTCTCTCAAACGATGTTGTTTCAATAGGATCCAGATTCTTCTATGCCCCACTAACTGATATTCTATGTTTGGAGCTTTGTTTCTCTCCTGCACTCTGAAATGCTGATCCACTCAAAAGGTTTCTCAATACCAATTCATTCAGCTAACTGCAAAAAAGCCACAGTCAAGGAGAATTCAACACTTAAAAAAGAACATTTTACAAACTCATTATTTTACTAACAGCTGCCCCTTGAATTTAGTGAGAGTGAAAAAAGATTGTTTCTATTTCCCTTTAATCCTCAAATATTTTATCTTGTTGTGGAGAATATTCACAACTACCTTTAAAAATCGGGTTGGTTTTCCCATTCCCAGCTTTAAATAGTTCTGTATGAATCGCCCCAACATACACCAAGGCTCCTACTATTAATAGCCCTTTAATTAAGGACTCGATTCCAAGCCTTTTTTTCCCAGCAAGCTGGAGGGGAAGGAGGTGGGTTGTTGAGTCAGGGAAGGAAGGAAGGAAGTGGGCACTGGAAGCTCAGGGTGTTTATCAGCACAGACGGCATGGCCGGCGGTCAGACGGACTGACCCATCCCGCTGGGATCCCGCTCTGCTTGGAAACAAGGAGGAGGAGGAGGAGGATGATGATGAAGAGGAAGAGGAGGAGGCCTGCTCTGGCACCTCCTCCCACCGTGCTCGGCAGCTACCTCGGGCAGGATGCGGCCGCCGGGCATGCTGGAGGGCGGCCCGCCGATGAGAGACACGACGCCGTTGCAATCCACGGTGCTGTTCCTCTTCACGTTCCGCCGCAGGTTGGGGAAGATGCGCGAGGAGCGGCTGCCCTGGCTGTAGCCGCTGTAGCCGCTGTAGCTGCTGCGCCGGTCGCGGCCGCGGATGGGGATGAAGAGCGAGTCCCTCCTGCCCTCGCTCTCCTCCACCGTGCTGTGCTCGTCGTCGGCGAACTCGTTCTCCGAGCCCGGGTCGCGGAACCGCCCCTTGTAGCTGAAGATGCTGCTCTTGCTGTTGTGGCGGGAGAGGAAAGGGGAGCCCGGGATGCTGAGGAGAGACTGGGGGAGAAGGGAAGGAACGGAGTGAGAAGGATGGACACAAAGCACTGCTGGCGTGGTTTCCTAGAGTCACGGAATGGTTTGGGTTGGGAGGGACCTTAAAGATTGTCCCGTTCCACCCCCTGCCACTGGAGGGTGGAACCACTGTCTCAGGCTGCTCCAAGACCTGTCCAACCCGGCCTTGGACACTTCCAGGAATGGAGCAGCCACAACTTCTCTGGGCACCCTGTGCCAGGGCCTCCCCACCCTCACAGGGAGGAATTTCTTCCCAGTATCCCATCTGACCCTGTCCTCTGCACTGGGAAGCCATTCCCTGTGTCCTGGCACTCCAGGACCTTGTAAATGATCTCTCTCCATCTGTTTCCTGCCCTCTCCAGGTCTGCACAGACCATCACCCCTCACTCCTGGCTGGTTGAGCTGTCTCAGTGGAGGAGTTACCCGGTTGGATTCCTCAGGAGCAATTCCTGCCAGGGAAAGTGTGTGTGTGAGAGTCATAAACTTGGGCCCTAAGTGTTCTCCTGACCCAGCACAGCTCAGGACAGAGGGCAGATCCCTCGAGGTGCCAACAGGAATCTAAAGCAGAATATTATGCTGACCTCAAGCAACCACAAACATCAGTGAAGGAACAGAAAACTACCTGGTTCATGATGGAAAATTTCCTTCCCAGCCTGTTATCCGGCAGCCTGAACGCTTTCCTCCTCATGCCATCCTCAGATTCCGACTTGAACACCTTCTCATTGTCGCACTTCTCATCTCCTTCCGACAGCTCCTTGTCCTTCCGCTTTTTCCTCCTGTTTCGACGCTCCTTGGCACTCTTGGAACTGAGTTTGGAAATCTCCGAGGAGCTCCGAGACATCCTCCCCCCACCATCATCCTCCACAGCATCTTCAGAGACCGTCCCGGCCGAGGTGACCATGGCAGCAGCCTGAGGGTGCAGGCAAGGGGAGGAAAAATAAATCACATCTTTCCGGGATTAATGCTCCATTTTCTGCTTTAAGAAAGAGTTTGACTTAATGCACCTGAGTAAAAGACTTTGGGGCAGGACTGAGATGTTTATTCTCTCCTCGGAAGGAACCTGCAGCCAGAATTTGTTAAGATTTTTATAGTCTACTTGTGCAGGTAGCAAAATCAGCTTCTCTGGGCAGCCTCAGGGCCTCACCACCCTTACAAGGATGTCTTGGGGTGACAAAAAGGAGGAATTTCCTTTTTTCTCACCTGTGCTTCTTCCTGTTGCTTTTTCAATTGTTCCAACATGGCCTTGAATTCTGCCTCCTTCTGCTCTGCCTCCTCCAGTGTCGCCTGGTTCTGCTCCTCGTAGGCCATGGCCACTACAGCCAAAATCAGGTTCACCAGGTAGAAGGATCCCACGAAGATCACCAGCACAAAGAAGATCATGTAGGTTTTTCCTGCCGCTCGTAAAGTCTGGAAGAGGAAAAGAACGGCAGAGGGATTAGAAAAGGGAAAGGGAAGCGATTTCAGGCTTCCCCAACACGCGACGCATGGGCCGATCCCAAGTTCCTTGACCTGAATGTTTCTAAGAAAATCCAGCAGTGCTGAATATTTCACAGCTCAGCATTTTCCCTGCAGAGAGCTGAGACACTGCACATTCCCTGGCCATGAGCACAAAAGGTGACATCCACCTTCCTCCCTTAAGGGAACATCCAACGGATACAGACTGAAAAGGATTCCGAGGCACAGGGTGAAACCCAACGCTCAGGCTCCCTTAAAACAAACCAAATCAAGGAAAAGCTGTTTCAGCAAGGTCCCCAAAGCACCCTCAGGTCACAAGAAAACTCTCTGCCCTCCAAAGAGCCTGAGCACCCTCTGTGAGCAGAGCTGAACGCCCACAGCCTCCTGCAGCCAGTGCTAAGGTGCCTCCCGAATTAATTCACAGCTCAGCTGGACCCACCTTCCCTTCTGGGCTTGAAGTCCAACACCTGCTGACAGGTAATGTCCCCTTCCTCCCCCCAGAAAAAATCTCACTGTGCAGCTTTCCTTGCACTCACTCTTTCAAAGAGAAGGAATAAAACAAAGCAAAAAGTGTTTACTTACTAATTGATACAAGTTTTCCCAAAAGTCCTGAGTCATAAGGCGAAATAAAGCCAGAAAAGCCCAGCTGAAGGTGTCAAAGCTCGTGTACCCGTAGTTGGGGTTCCGTCCTGCCTTCATGCACGTGTATCCCTCTGGACATTGGCTGGGGAGGGACAACAGCCGGGTCAGGGCTCTCTGCACTCACTGCTCTCCCAACAAACAGCAAGTCAAGTAAGGACAGCAGACAAGGAGAGTGAGAGGCAGGATTTCAGGAAAGCCCCGTTATCCTCATCCCATGAAAACGAGATGCTGCAAGGCTCAGCTTTGCCCTCAGCGTGAGCCCAAAGCAGGAGCTTGGGCCAGAAGTGTCTTCAGAGCTGAAGGTCGGGGGGGAAAACCAACAGCACATGGCAGGCTCCCATTTCTGAGCCTCCACCCACCCTTCTCTGATGATCCTTACGTTTGGATTCAGAGGGAAATAATGCCCCTGGTAGCCCCTGGTAGCCAGACCTGCCTCCTGACAGGAAAATGGCATTTAGATTGCATTAGCAAGGGATTTGTAATTGAATTAAGAAATTTGAAGCCTGGTGAAATAACACCAGAACCAACAGAGGAAGCGACAGGGAATATTCCAAGGGTTTTGCCAGCTTTAGCCAATGCCAGTGGCAACTGACTGCAAATGAAGCTCAACACTCACCCTGCATCCGAGCTGTTACCACAGAGCAAAGGGTCGGGGGCGCCAGGAATGATGTAAAAATTTGCTGAAGATGAAAAAGAAGAGATTACATTCACACACAAACGGAGTTAGAGGATTTAATAGACTGTAACAATATTAAAACCTTCACTTAAGAGCCCCCCCAAATCCACTGCTGAGAAATTGATCAGTAAAAATATATTTCGGACAAATTATTTAGCTAAAAGAGCACATCCAAACCCTTCTAAAGGATGAACTCAACTAGGAACGTCTCAACAAGGCCAGATTCAAAAAAAAAACCCTGAAAAACCTCTGCACAAGGGGTTTTTACTGTGAAAACCAGACACACCACAGCATGAGCCCTATTGGAACTCCTGGGCAGCTGCATTGAGCCAAATCAGGAGGTTTTAGGGAGCTTCACTGTAGAAATACCTACACATATTGTTGGTGTATTCCTCCCAGTCGAAGCCCCTGGAGCCATTATCCAGGAAGGTCTCGTTCACATTAATTGGCCAAATCACACACTTGTTCCTTAAATTGCCCATGAACAGCTGGAGCCCAATGAGGGCAAAGACACTGAGACAGAAAACTGTCAGGATCATCACATCCGACAGCTTCTTCACAGACTGGATGAGGGCACCCACGATGGTCTTCAAGCCTGTGGAGAAGGGAACAAGACTAGAAATCACTCCTGGAGAAGGAAAACACACTGAAAATGCACATGAATACAGTACCTTGGAACGACTCTACGGTGGGAGAGGCTGTGGCTATAAATTGTGTGGCTTTTCCAGCCAGCACAACACAGGGATGGAGGGACCAGCTCAGTGGCGAGTGAGGAACAGTCAGGATGAACCAAAATCCCAACCTTTGTCCCTGAGAATGCCTGAGCCTGGCAGCAAGGCTGGGGAACGTGGGGAATCTCTTCCCCACACGCACACAGGGTTTGTCAGACAGGATCAGATCGGGATATGCTGCCACAAAACCCCTCGTGGACACGCTCGGCCGTGTTTGAGCTGAGCTACGACAACTGACAGAGATCAAATACCTTTAGCTCTCCACATCTTGGGTTTCTCCTGCTCAACTAAACTGTCTCAGCACTTCCCTTCCCTTGCAGGAGCAGAATCTTCCCTTTCAGTGCTGGGTTTGGTTACAGCCAGGGCAGGATTTCACCCAGAGCATCGGTGCTCTGGGATTTACTGATGCCATGGGCATCATTAACAGGCTCAGCACCAAAAGTAAGCTCAGGCATGAACCAGGAATCCTGCTGGTTTCCCACACCAGTCTGGTCCGTGAGAGGCAGAACTCGTGAGTGGGGAGAAATCAGCATTAATTTTTAGGTGACAGGTCTAAACTAGCTAGAATTTTGGATGCAGAAACAGTAACGAATTAGGCCCCTTTAATCAGCCTTTCTGGTGTTAGGTAGGATGGTTCTGTGGTTTATAAATGACCAGTGAAGGGAGGAAGGAGCAAAAAAAAATAAATTAAATCACAGCTGGGTTTGGGGCCAGTCAGATCCAAGGTTCCAGCTGAGACCACATGAACATTTTGCAATAAATCTTGGAGCAGAAACCTTGGTCCCTCCCAACCTCCTCCTTCTGTGAAACCCTTGTAAGACCAACAGAGGTTAGACCCGTACCGGGAACATAAAGATTCAAAAATAAACGCTTGCAGATGCATTCCTTACAAAGGAATTCCACTTTGAAATGTCATTTACTCCCATTATCCAAACTTTTCATGGATGCCAAAGCCCTGCTCGGATGCAGAGCAGGTTTTTGCTGTTCTGGCAGACACATCACCCCCAGCGCCTCTTGCCATGCTCATCCCACGGCTCTNCCTGGCAGCAAGGCTGGGGAACGTGGGGAATCTCTTCCCCACACGCACACAGGGTTTGTCAGACAGGATCAGATCGGGATATGCTGCCACAAAACCCCTCGTGGACACGCTCGGCCGTGTTTGAGCTGAGCTACGACAACTGACAGAGATCAAATACCTTTAGCTCTCCACATCTTGGGTTTCTCCTGCTCAACTAAACTGTCTCAGCACTTCCCTTCCCTTGCAGGAGCAGAATCTTCCCTTTCAGTGCTGGGTTTGGTTACAGCCAGGGCAGGATTTCACCCAGAGCATCGGTGCTCTGGGATTTACTGATGCCATGGGCATCATTAACAGGCTCAGCACCAAAAGTAAGCTCAGGCATGAACCAGGAATCCTGCTGGTTTCCCACACCAGTCTGGTCCGTGAGAGGCAGAACTCGTGAGTGGGGAGAAATCAGCATTAATTTTTAGGTGACAGGTCTAAACTAGCTAGAATTTTGGATGCAGAAACAGTAACGAATTAGGCCCCTTTAATCAGCCTTTCTGGTGTTAGGTAGGATGGTTCTGTGGTTTATAAATGACCAGTGAAGGGAGGAAGGAGCAAAAAAAAATAAATTAAATCACAGCTGGGTTTGGGGCCAGTCAGATCCAAGGTTCCAGCTGAGACCACATGAACATTTTGCAATAAATCTTGGAGCAGAAACCTTGGTCCCTCCCAACCTCCTCCTTCTGTGAAACCCTTGTAAGACCAACAGAGGTTAGACCCGTACCGGGAACATAAAGATTCAAAAATAAACGCTTGCAGATGCATTCCTTACAAAGGAATTCCACTTTGAAATGTCATTTACTCCCATTATCCAAACTTTTCATGGATGCCAAAGCCCTGCTCGGATGCAGAGCAGGTTTTTGCTGTTCTGGCAGACACATCACCCCCAGCGCCTCTTGCCATGCTCATCCCACGGCTCTGCTCTGCACATGCACCCACGGACGTCAGCGCTTGGGTTCCTGCTTTGGATGCTGCTCTCTCACAGCTGGGTAAGGAGAAGGGGGTTTGGAACCAGCAGGAGAGATCCCAGACTGGGAACACTTCAACAAACACAACTCCAGCAACTTCCAGCTGCAGGGATCACCCCCCCTGCTCTGCGGATCTGGGTTTCCCTGGATCCTGTGGAACGTGGTTGCCACCCAGGTGTGTCCCCACGTGGCACCAGGCAGTTAAAATGTAAGAACTCGAGTGCCAAAACAGAAAATTTCTTGAGACCATCATGGTTTCACACAGTTTTCCCACCAAACTGTAAGACCAAAGGGGTATTTTGGTGGTTTCGCTCAGAGGTGTCACAGTTTGCTCCTGTTACACAGATCCATAGAGACCATGGAATTTTGTCCATGGCATGTCAAATTCTGGTAATAATTCCCATTTTTATCTCGTCTCCAACACACCTTCATTCCAGTTATTGACAGAAGATGTAGATGGCACTCGAAACACTAAAATGAGCTTCTCAGTAGCTCAGCACAGAGTTAAAATTCCCATTCCATGTGCTGAAGCAGAAGGGGAATCCCTTTAGATTTTAATATTCAGTATATTCTAAAAATCACCTTTTCCCCTATGAAATGATAGTGGTAAAACCTGTAAAGAGCACTTTATGCTCTCAGATTAAATAACCCAGAAGGCCAATTACTCAAATGCTTTACATTCCTCCTGCTGCCACAAAATGGAGGGGGGCAAGGTTTGTGCTGCACCCACGTGCTGCAGAAACACACCTGGACAATCCTCCCCCAGAAACGGACACAAAACTCCAAAGTTTTGGCATTTCAGGTATGTTCAATGCCCCCAACACCCAAACAGGATCCCCTCGGCTGTGTGTGGCAAATCATCCTTTTTTATTCAACCAAAATATGCAGCAAATTGTCCCTCTAATAAAAATGACATAAAAACGTGCTGAACTCAGCAGGGCTCAGCCCCAACCCCTCTGCTGCCATTTGAAATAAAACTCCATTGGTTTTGAATTTTATGGAGAGAATGATCCAAAACCGAGCTGTTCTGCTCCTGTCCATGGGAACACGAGGCATGCTGCCACACAGCCAGTACCCAGCTCCTCAAAGCTGCATCATCTCCACTTGGCTACAATTAAGAAAGCAAAACACAGGCAAAACTGGTTTTAACATCGATGCTTCTCTCTGAGCAAGCCAGTTACTCTCTGGAGCAGGCTGAGAGAATCCCAGTCGCCCTTCAGGCCCGCCCGGTGCGCTGCTAACAGCGATTCCCAAAGATCTCTTGCTCTTAAATATCACCGGACACGAGGGAAGGCTCAGTAGGAACATCACTCCAGCATGTTCTCAGTGGGTGCAAGAAAAGCAGGTGCCACGAAAGAGCATCACCATCACCATCATCATCATCATCATCATCATCATCATGCACAACAGGCAGGTACAGCTGATGGGGTTGGCAGTCTGGGATGGGACAAAAGGGATGTGCCCTACAATTCCATAGGCTCGCCCCTGGCAGCCTGAGAAAGCAGAACCACCACTCCTCAGTATCGGTGAATGCTTGAGGGAACAAACCACAAAGGAACTGAGGCCAAAGCTCATCGAGGAGTTATTTCGGGTGCCTGCCTTGAAAGAGGTTGAGCACCTGGAAACCAGAATGCTGGAGATGTCTGAGTGCCTGTGAGACCTGAGCCTTGAGCCTGAGCTTAAAATTAGGGACACTTTTGAGAAACCACGTGCATGAAGCTTTTCTGTACAAGAATTCAGGATCAGGAATTCCAGGCCAGGCTGGACAGAGCTGTGATTAAACTGGTCTAGTGGAAGGTGCCCCTGCCTGTGGTAGGAGGTGGAACAAGATGAGCTTTAAGGTCTCTCCCAACCCAAACCAGACTGGAATTCTGTGATTCTCAGTCCATAATGTCTCCATGGTGTCTCATAATAAAGGAAGGGCCACTGCTCACCCTGTGACACCCAGCTGAGTTACAAGTCCAGAAGCAGCTTTGGGAAGGATGGTCCTGACAAGTCCAGCTCTGGGGTGGCACAGGAAATAGTCAAAAAGGTTTTAATCTCGGTTGGGTTTTGCTCTGTTGCTTTACAAACTTATTCCTAAAGCAACTCCAAAACACTGACAGTAACAGAGCAAGTCCCTGAGCCAGAAACTGTTCAGCCTGAGGAGGAGCCTGATCCTTTTCATCTGGAATTAAACTTCTAAGCCTGGCTTTAGTTTCAGAGATCGGTATGAAATGTGCATATAAAGGGATAGAAAAGTATGGAGAAATAGCCTGTTCATCCCACAATTTGATGGCCCAGGAGCCTTGATTTCAAACTGCTTTGTTACACAGACTGCAAATCCCATCCGAAAAATCCCAGTGCCATTCCTGAGGAATGAGCAGTGCAGGAGGGGAGGGGAAATACGGAGAGGAGACACACGCAAGCCCAGCCTTTAATGCTGAATGGTTCTCACCTGGAATTACAGAGATAGTTTTCAAAGCTCGGAGAACTCTGAAAGTTCTCAATGCTGAGACATTCCCAAGGTCCACAAACTCTGTGACATATCTGCAATGAGGGAGGTCACACACAAAAAACACCATGACAATACACACACCAAAATAAAACAACAACTACAGACAAAGCAATACATCACTCACAGGGGCCTGTACCCGACAGCTAAACACCAACCGGGGCCGCCTTACCTGGAATTACAGAAATAGTTTTCAAAGCTCTCAATACTCTGAAAGTTCGAAGAGCTGAAACATTGCCTAGGTTTACAAACTCTGTTATATACCTGCAGAATTAAACCAGAGTTAATGGCACCGTTGGGGTCACCTTCCTTTGCATAAATCGTCTGCTTGCAGGAAACAGCTTGTGATTTAAAACGCTTCAGAATTGGCATTGAAAAGAGAGAGAGAGACAAAGTTGCAGAGGCAAAACACAGTTTAAGTCTCTCCACTCCCCAGCCAGCTTGCCCAGGTACACGGCTGGATACCCGTCCTCACCAGGAATTATGGAATATCCTGAATGGGAAGGGACCCACAGGGATCATCCAGTCCAGCTCCTGGCCCTGCACAGACACCCCAAAATCCCAGCCTGGGCATCCCTGGCAGCGCTGTCCAAACCTCCCGGAGCTCTGGCAGCCTCGGGGCTGTGCCCATTCCCTGGGGAGCCTGGGCAGTGCCCAGCACCCTCTGAGGGAAGAACCTTTCCCTGACATCCAACCTAACCCTCCCCTGGCACAGCTCCAGCCGTTCCCTCGTGTCCTGCCACTGTCCCAGGGAGCAGAGATCGGAGCTGCCCCTCGGGATGAAGCTGCAGCC
Organism: Ifrita kowaldi; assembly: GCA_013398055.1. NCBI lineage: Eukaryota > Metazoa > Chordata > Aves > Passeriformes > Cinclosomatidae > Ifrita > Ifrita kowaldi. The sequence continues at coordinate 20,670 of VZRS01006361.1, read as the reverse complement.
CTCAATGAGTCTCCCCTCAGTCTCTTCTCCAGCTGAACAGACCCAGTGCCCTCAGCTGCTCCTCCAGACCCTCCCCCATCCCCTTGTCCCTGCTTTGGACCCTCTCCAAAACAGCTTTACATGTTTTTCACATTGTGGTGCCCCAAACTTCACACAGCCCTACAGAGAACTTGAAACTTCGCCATCTCTCCAGAAGAAGGCAACTGTAAAAGCCCCAAATATTTGAGGAGACTCGGTGACATCACCCTGAGCAACCTGGTCTGGTGGGAGGTGTCCCTGCCCACGGCAGGAGGTGGAACTGGATGAGCTTTAAGGTCCCTCCCAATCCCAAACCATTCCATGATTCCATGATTGCACGATCACCTCAGATCAGAGGTTTCAGGCATATTCACTTCGTGTTTTTAAGAAAACATAATCATCTTCTGCTTTGATTAACATCCTTCAATTTAATTAGCATCCTTCATTTTAATTAGCAGCCTTCATTTTTAATCCTTTCTGCTTCAGTGTCTGCTTGTGAGCCACTGGAAGGTTTGATTCTCCCCTTTTTACAAGTGGATAAACCCAAGACACACAGGGGAGAAGAGGCTTAGTGCAAAGTAACAGGGTTAAATTTTACCGCAGCTTAGAGAATATTTCCTCTGTGCTGCATGGGGAGAATCTTGGTATGAAAAAGCAAAGAAATGCTCAATATTCAAGATTTTTTCCTGGTGCAGAAAGGCCTCAAGGGCTTTAAAAAACTCAAGACCTTCTGAGTAGGGTTTAAATAATGCCCTTGACACAAAAAGGATTGTACCAGAGCCTACAGGCCTCTGGAAAGGAGAGGGTTACAGAAACCAGTGAGGGATTTAGAACATTCCTTGCAGACCAATGCCCTGGGCCCTTTAAAGCTGGTGGGATGATATTTGGTAATTTCTGGAGAAATAAAGGAATTGCCAATTCCCAGGTTGGATTCGGTCTGTGTGCGCCCACACCGGGTGTTCACACGGGGCACAGCAGATCCCCAACTGCTCTGAAGTAAAACTAAAGTTTTTAAATTTTTTTTGGGAGGGAGTTGCTGGTTATTGGCTGTTCATGGACAATGTTCAACTCTTTGCGTACAATTTAAGTAAACGACTAAAAGGTAGAGTAGAAAAAGAGCAAAAACTCAGGAAACTCAACAAACTGGGGTGCAGAATCCAGCGAAATATGATTAAAGCATTTCACTTTGAGCGCTCTGAACCCTTGGAAATGCAGCTCCTGAGCCTCCCTCTGTGATCCCTGTTCCATCAGACACTGGTGAACACGGGAGCCCAACCCTGCCACGTGCAATACCCCAAAAATCAGTGTAAAAGGGCAAAAATATTTCTCCCACCAGCAACTCGGAGTACCAGTGACAAAGAGCTGGTTTCCATCAGCGGGACTAAGCCTGGGCCAGGACCAGTTCAGGGCAATATGGAAAAACCAGGAATTTAGGGTGTATCCCCTGATGTGACTCAGACATGCCCACGATCCTCAGTATCAGCCCAACCCGGCACAAGAGAAAAGAACGAGGAAGGAAAATCAAACGTCTCCTTTCTGACACTGCAGCTGCAAAAAGGTTAAGAACCACTGCTTATTGACAGGTAATTAACGGGTTATTAACGGGTTAATCACAGCCCAAGCACCAGCCACAGCCCAAGGGGGAAGGAGTGGCAGAGGTTGGAATTTAAAGGTATTTGGTTCCTACGCTGATCTGCCCCTCTGGCACGTGAACCACCTCAAATCTTGTATTAATCAAGGCAATTTTCAGAAAATCCTATTTTTTTTTTTGCAGCAGCAGCCCCACTAACTCCGTGCTGTTGCAGTTTAGAGCTGAAATCCCATCAGGCTAAAGCTTCCCTTGGAAAAACCAAGACAGAAACCTCGCGAGGGTTCATTGAAAGTTTTCCTTGATTTTCTTTTTCCTTCCAAACCTCCCCTGTTCCTAAGGCCCCGTCCCCTCCCGTCCACACGAATCCCTGGAATAACACAACTTACGCCATCATGATCACGCTGAAATCCAGCCAGTTCCACGGATCCCGCAGGAAGGTGAACCCGTCTATACAGAAACCTCTTGCAATGATTTTCACGAGTGATTCAAACGTATAAATCCCGGTGAATGTGTACCTGTCGCAAGGAAATGCCCTTTTAGTCGCGAAAAAAGGCGAATTGCAGACACTTTACAGGCTCCAAAAGACAAGGCGTTCATGCAAAAAACCCCCAGGGAGGAACAGGGTCCTCAAGGGAACAATGGGAGGTTCTTACAAACACAAGATTTGGTACTTAAAGGCAACAATTCGTACTTACTCCACATTCTTTGACCATTCGGGCGGGTTACTAAAAGTCATGAATACGCAGTTGGTCAAAATAGTGCACATAATGATCATGCTAAATACTGTGCGACAAAGTCAAGGAGCAAAGGGACACAGTGGTGACTCTTTACATTCCCTTAAGGTCCCCAAAGATCACTGACTGCAGGAAAATTCAACCATTTCCAGGCTGTTCTCCGTGGGCTACAAGTAAGGGTTGAGATGCTTCCAAAAGTCATGGGAAATAAGACTATTTATATAAATATATATATATCTTAAAATAGACTGTATTACATACATCTATATGCTGTATAAACTAAAAACACAAATAAATGTATGTATTATATACAATATTTATATATGGTATTATAGATACTGTATACAATATATATTGTATTAATATGTATGTTTTTAATATGCTGTACTATCTATACTATTTATATACTATGTAACATATTATATACTACATAACATATATGGCTACATAAATAGCATTTTATGTCACCATTCAATAAATTCTATATTTCATATCAGTTTAACATGCTTTTAAAATTAGTTTTCTATAAATCAGTGCTGTATTTTCTGGCATGTCTCAGCAATTCAGTTCAGAGGCCTAAATGGAAACGTGTCCCCAGCTCTTCAGTAACATCAGAACATCCTGTCTGCTATTACAGCCCCTGGGAAAGCAGTGCTGAAATCCACAGACACCAGGATTTAGCTTGGAGAAAATCACAGGAACCTTTCCAAACACCTCTGCTCCCTCTGCGTGTTCAGGATCTGGTGTTACAAGTGACTGCTCTGGGGAGCAGCACGATTTCCAAATTAGAAGTTTTGAGTGTATTTCAGCTGCTGAATTTCTTGTGAGCAGAGTGGTGAAATCCAGCTGTTTGACTTCCAAAATTATTTCAGGAGACTCAAACAGACCGTGGATCAAAACCCAAGAGCCTTGAGCAGCACCTCGGGCTCAGCCTGACAGACCTACACCCCTCAGCTGCATCCCAGCACATCCAGGGGGAGGAAAGGCCACAGAGCCACAGAAAATAATCCCAAGCCAACTTTGAAAAGATGGAAAAGCTTTTCCTCCATCTGAGATACAGGACGGGAGATTACAGAAGCCTCTAAACCATGTGAATGTGTTTCCATTTTAGAGCCATTTCCTAAAAATAAATAAATAAAGAGGGTGAAGCAGCTCAGTCAATAAAATACATTATTTTTCTCCTAATAACACCATCAGATGATGCTTCCAAAGCTCCCTGAGCCCTGCAATGGGACATTTTGGAAGAGCTTTGCCATTAGAAGGATGTTTTAGAGATGCCAAAAGAGCAAGAAATTAGTCAGTGTCTAATTACAGACAAGGTGGCTGTGGCTTGTTCTCCAGATAATAATTCTATTTATTCCTAGATAATATTTTAGTATTTAATTATATTTTAATTCAATTGAACCATTTCAGTAGCTCTTAAAGCCTAGCTCTCCTTCACGTGAAGCACAGCCTCAAGTCCTATCTGTTCCAAAACTCATCCACGTGTGTGCACTGAGGGGAGAACAGGGAAAATAAAGAAGTTCCCTTCACTGGATGTGGATAAAGAACTGCTTTTCCATCCAGTAAAACCAGGATTTTGTGCATGTTCTGAGGCCAACCCACACCTCCAGGTGCAGGACTGGCATTCATGATGTGAACCGAGCACAAGACAACAGGTAAGAGATTTTCACGAAGGCAAAGGTAACTCAGTAATGAAAAGGATATGAATGTATCAAAATTTTAATAGCTATTCTTCTAAACAGATTAAAAGGACTTAAAATGTACAAGGCAGGTGTGGCACTAAATCGGAAGAGTGTTTTCCCTCTGTTTAGTACTACAAAGGTCTGCAGAGAAAAAAAGAAAAGAGAGAGAGAGAGAGAGTTAATGCAGGAAAATCAAAGCAGGAATTGTACAAAATAGACAAACAACTTCCAGGGTAAAACACAGCATTTTCTGCCTTTTTTTTCCCCTTTTTTTTGAATAATCTCCTTTATGAAGCTCCCATTAGGGTACAACACACCCGTACATCATAGACACCACGGATAATTCTGCTCCAAACATCCACTTCACTAGAGACCTCAGACAAGGCAGAAACCAAAGCTCCCACCCGAGCCCTGCTCTCCTCTCCCACAGCACTGTCCTTCCTTTCTAAGGGATGAGAACCGAGCTCCTGAGTGCCTCAGGGCCAGACCTGAGGGGCAGATGTGGCAGCCCCAGAGCACCAGCCCCAATTCACGGCACAGCACTGGCACAGCCCGGGCCTTCTTCCCAAATAACCACAACAAATCTTGCACTTCGCTGCTGCAAAGACCTCACCTGGAAAGAGAGAGACTGAGAGGCAAAGAGCAGGAGAAAGGGGATGGCAGAGTCCCCCAGCCCAGCAGACACAGCTCACCCACCACCCCCAGCGCTCACCAACCCTCAGCACAGCCCTGGCTCTGACAATGACAGAGATCTTTTAAGATGTGAGGTTCATTTCTTTGTTAAGAACCTGTGAAATGATCCATGTGAACGTGGGGCAGAGTCCTGCTGGTCCATCTCCCTGCAGGGAACACACGGAGCAGCAGCAGCAGGGGCAAGCTGGGTCTGTGGGTGCTTCACAGCAGCACACCCAAAGTACCCAGCACGCGACTTGGAGGGAAAAAACCGATTTGTGTGCACTGAGAAGCCAAAGCCCTTGCCCTGGCAGCATTTATCCCATTTTTATCCTCTCCAGGATGGCCCCAGAGCACAGCCGGACTCGCTCCCGTCTCCAACCCCCGGCTGGCACAGCCCCGAGCTCACAGAGCCCAACCCAAGGGAATCCACCAGGGCTCTCTGCCAACGCAGGCTTCCCCAGGAGACTCACTCTTAGGAAATTTGTCATTTCCATCCTCGTCAATGAAACAACGTATTTGAGCTCGTTTGGCTAAATTAGACCATTGAGCAGTAAATTATTTGCAAAGGAAATCAAAATCAGATTGTGGTTCAGCACCGAGAGAAGAGGGTTCGTTAGCAGAACCACTAATGCATCCCCACCAGAAGCACTTTAAAGACAACCCTGGACAGCTCTTAAATTGCAGCATCAAGAATTAATGACCAGATCACCTTGGCATGGAACAGCCTTCTAAAAGGCCCAAAGTTTTGCAGAATTGCCATTACAGAGTGCTCAGGGGACACCCAATTCTAGGAATCAGCTCTCCCCCCTTTCCTGACACCACAAACTTTCCAGGACTTGCACCCCCTTCCTTTTTAAATCTCCCTGGGCAGCCCCTTCCAATGCCTGACCAGCCCTTCCATGAAGAAATCGAAGCTTTCATCCCACTGCCTACCAAATATGAACTCCACATTCCTCTTAGTCCCTCACCTGTTACGTGACAGTACCTAAGGCAGTTCCTTGTTTTCTCTCTGTGCTCTGCCCAGATTTCTCCTTTCACACCACAAAACTTGTTGAATTATTCCTGCCTGTAAAGCCCATCATCCCTGGGCCTTTCAGCACAACCCTCACACCAATAAGGTGTCAATAGTTCCAGTCTGCTCATTGATTACAACAGTTCCGAGATCCACCGTTCCCCTGTGTACCCTATAAAATCCTGAGTAAATCTCCACTTGGTCTCATCAGGAGAAAGAAATGTCCAAAAGCCCAAGAAGTGTTTGGCAATTCAAACCCTCTCCTAGTTTTCCGTTCTGCTGCTGACATATCAAAACTCCATTTCAAAATGGCTGCAAGCTCTTAAAACATTTTCTGGATCTGGGCCAAGAACATCCTTAAGAGTTTTTAAGATGTGCTTGAAGCAAAGCTCAAAACTCAGAGGAAGGTGATACCTGGAAAAAGGCATTTTGCAGTCAGTTTAAGAGATGGTTGTGTCTGGCTGGACTTCCCAAAATCTCTGTTTGTTGTTAGAGCTGTGAATAAAACTCCATCTGCTTTAGTTTCCTTCAAGTCATCAGGACCCACCAAAACCTTGGAAATAGGTCTCATAAAAAGAAGGAAGGTCCCAAAAGATAAATTCTCTAAATCAATCTGCAAAATGACGACTGCGCAAGAGAACCAACTGAGGGATGGTAAGAATCATTCCAGCTCCAGGAGGATTTTAAAACATTCCTGCATCCTGCAGGTTTTCCACTGAGCAGCTCTGTAATGGCTGAGGAGCGAGGGGGAGTGGGCAGGAGATTTCAGAAGAAAACAGCTTTAGGAACAGCCTCAGAACATATGGAAGCACATTCCTGCAGCAGTAACCCTGACGCTCGATGCTGAGCAGGGGAGAGCGGCGACTTCCTGGTGACGCCCTGAGCGAGGCACTGGAGCTGCTGGAAAATCAATTTACAGCAAACTCGGGCACCCTGTGGACTGAAGAACCACAGACACAACCAGTCCTGAGAGCAGCCCTGGGGAGAAGGGTTTTAGGTGCTGGTGGGGGAGAGCTGGATGTGCCCCAGGAACCCCCCGAGCCGAGCTGAACCTGCAGAGCTGCCTCCAGCCTGGAGAAGAGAAGCTTTGGGGGATCTAATTGTGGCTGTCCAGTGCCTGAAGGAGCTGCAGGAAAGATGGAGAGAGACCTTTTACACGGGCCTGGAGTGCCAAGACAAGGGGCAAGTGCCAAGGCCAGAGGGCAGGGACGGATGGGATATTGGGAAGGAATTTCTCCCTGTGAGCGTGGGGAGGCCCTGGCACAGGGTGCCCAGAGAAGCTGGGGCTGCCCCTGGATCCCTGGCAGTGTTTTTTTCGATTTATCAAAGAAAACATTCCTGAAAGATGTAATTTAAAAGATTAGGCGGTTCAACATGGAATATTAAGAAACTGATCCTGATTTTTAAGTTTGAACGACCTCACAACCTGCCTGTGTGAGGAAATCCACCCAGCCCCCCGGCCAGAAGTGATCCTCCACCCTTCCCCCCATCACGAGCGGGCTGCAGTTCTTTAGGGGGTGGGAGCAGAGATTCCCTCGCCTCCCAGACCACGGACCAGGACCTTGGCGTTCCCTGATCCCCGCTCTGTGTGCCTGGATCCACAGCACGAACAGCCACACACAGCCAACAGCCCCAGCACACTCTGCCTTCCCTCCAGCACCTGCAGAGGACTGGGGACAATCCAATCTCCTTTCTTCCCTCTTTTCCTTTCACACTCACTTCTCCTGCTCCTTTGAAGCCAACTGGGGAGATGGAGTGGAAGAAAAAACACCATTAAGCACTCAAGACCCGGAAAAGGCAATGAGACTAGAAATAAGAATAAAAAGCTGATTTTTGAGATGGTTCTGACTCTCTCCTCTGTTTTGGTGACTTCACTGAAACGCAAACCCATGAACGGTGTGGTGACCTTGCAGAGTCACCCCCTCCCCCTGCAGCCATCACAGGCGAAGGCTCCTGAGGCACATTCCAGAGCCAGACGTGCCTCCCGCAGCTGGTCCCTCACATCCCTGTGATTTTCCCGGGCCAAGGTGACATTCTGGACCCAGAGGGCCCGTGTCCAAAGCTGGCATGTGACTTGACAAAGCTGCAAGTCACTCCCTTGGCACAAAGGCTCTGGAGAGATCCTCAGGTGCTCCTCTGGCAGCCATAGGTGACTTCGGACAGCCCAGCCCAGCCTCACATCTCACAGCTGTATGGACAACCTTCCTTTTTCCATCGAAATCCGTCCACCTGGACTTATCTCAACTCACAGAATATCCAGGGACCTTCTGCTGCCTCGTGAGTGGGGCCTTTGCAGAAGAATGAGCACCTTCACCTCGTCCTGTACTAAGGATGAGATCCCAGCCGAGGGAAGTGGAAGGAGCTTGAGGAAAACGGCCCCAACCTGGCCAACGTTGTGTTCAGCAGGAAAGAACAGGGTGAGGAGCTGTTTAGTAGGAGGGATGGGCTGGGCCACAAATGGATCAGAAGGAAAGAGAGGTGTAGAAGATGGAAAAACACTAAAAAATGGAAATCCTGACAAGGTTGCAGGAATGGAAGAGGAAGATGGTCCTGATGTGTTGCTTAATAAACACTGAAGGAGGTAAGGCCGAGAGGCTGCTCTGCTCCCGGTGCTGGGGCTGCTCACACAGGGAGTTTTCCTGAATTTTGCTTGCACGTGTGAACAAGGAAGTTCATGTACCTGCCTTATGGACATTTTAACTGAAATGTTTTGGGTTTCCATAACAAAAGTTGGGAAGTATTGCTCCTACCTTGTGCTTCAGGCCAGGAATTGGAAGGCCACTACAACTTGTAAAACAAGGAATCATGAAAAAATTCTTTCTGGTCCTTATATGGAGACAAAAAGGAGCTAAAGCAGCTCCCAAACCTGCTACCTATGAGGAAAGGGAGTCCAGATTCTCCTGAATACCCCTCATTTCAAGACATTGAGGGGCTAGAATGTGTCCAGAGCTGGGAACCTGGAGCACGAGGAGTGACTGGGGGAGCTGGAGGGGCTCAGCCTGGAGAAAAGGAGGCTCTGGGGGGACCTTCTCCCTCTCCACAACACTGCTCCCAGGGAACATGGACAGGATGAGAGGAAATGGACTCAAGCTGTGTCAGGGGAGGGTCAGGTTGGACATTGGGAGGAATTTGTCCATGGAAAGGGTGGTCAGGCCTTGGAAGGGGCTGCCCAGGGAGGTTTGGAGTCCCCATCCCTGGATGTGTCACTCAGTGCGCTGGGCTGGTGACAAGGTGGGGATCAGCCACAGGTTGAACTCGATCCTGGAGGTCTTTTCCACCCTCAAGGATTTTGGGATTCTGGAATTCTGTGACTCCCATTTTGCAAAATGAAACCGAGCAGAGAAAAGAGCAGCACCTTGGACAAAACCATTGCTGGGCTACGGACCCAGGACTTGTGACTCCCTGGGCCACGGTTCTGTTTCCAGGTCATGCTGTTTCTCCTTTAAATATCAGTTTACAGGTGCTGGGAGGTTCAGCTGCTCTGTTAAAATGCAGTTTCAGTTTCCTTAGACAGACCAAGATCACTGTGTCCTCCTGCAGGGAAAAGCAACCAGCTGATTCGTCCCTGTGCACGCTGCAACAGCAAAGACCTGTGATGCAAAGCCTTCTGGAGAGAGGGGGAAAAAAAATCTTGGAAAACTTCCCATGATTCAAGCAGATTCGCAATTCCTGATGATTCAGAGAAAGGCCTTTTTTAATGGCCTTAAAAAAAATTCTTTGTGGAAAGTCACTGACTGTTGGAAGCAGCAAGGAGCTCCTAAGGCATGGCCACACTGAGACGGACACAGCAGGAAGAGAGCAGCGGATGCAGCGTTTGTGGGAAGAGCCAGGCCCTGCTCGAGCACCTACGAGGCAGCAGGCCTGGGTGGGTTTGCCTCCCATCTCCAGAACCTTCCCTCCATCTGGGCCCGCTGAGCAGGCAGGGACTCCACAAGGAACGCACGGGGCTTCCAGAGATGTGACAGATGCCTTCAGAGAGGGGAATGCAGCTTATTTTTTCCTCTAAAAAGGAAAGGTTTATTAATAGCGTTGTGTTGGGAAGCAAATACGGAGACGGGTGAAGCAGGAGGGGTAACGGGGTTCCCTCTGCCTCCTGTTTGTGGTGGAAGGCTGAGAACCACGGAGCTCTGCCCAGTGCTCCAGTGGCTCTGCCCACTGCCCCTTCAGCACTGCTCACCTACTTCAGCTAGAAAAAACATTCATCAGCCCAATTCTCCCACAGACACCACCCCTTCAACTACACGGACACAAAGAGGCTTCGAAACTCTCCCAACGGGATCGCAGCGACATTTCCTGACACCTCTGTGGTGGCTGCAAGGGGTCAAGAGACCTTGGGAGTTCTCCTGGGAGGGTGGGGAGGCCCTGGCACAGGGTGCCCACAGCAGCCGTGGGTGCCCCTGCATCCCTGGAAGTGTCCAAGGCCAGGCTGGATGGGGCTTGGAGCAGCCTGGGATAGTGGAACGTGTCCCTGCCATGGCAAGGGTGGGAATGGATGATCTTTAAGGTCCCTCCCAACCCAAACCACCCCATAATTCCATGACCTGCTCTCAGCAAAACCAGACTGGTTTAATAAAGAGAAAATATTTGTTTCATAAATAAGAAGTACTCCTGAGGATAACTAAGCTGCCTTCTTCCCACAGCAGCTCCTGGTAACGCATCTCCTGAAGGACCAGGGCATCACACAGATCAGCTGGGCATCACAAAGATCCCCAAACACACACAGATCCCCAAACACACACAGATCCCCAAACTTCACAGCCCTGTTCTGAGCCAGTACCTGAGCTCAGCACCCTGGACACAAGAAACAACCATTCATCAGTGTAAACACAGTAAAGAAGGGTCAGTTACACTCATCACTCCCCAAATTCAGCTGATTTCCATGTGAACGATGCCCTACCAGTCACAGAGTCGCTTCTGAGCATGGCACAAATGTCTGTCCCAATAAAAACTCATCAAACACTGGTTACCCATGGCACGGATTCCACAGGCAGCCAATTCTGCCTGAGTTCTGAACAGCCACATCACAGCTCCTGTCACCCACACAGCTCAATCTGCAGCTCCCCCAGCGGCACAGCTGAGCCTCAGTTGAGATGGTGACTGTCTCAGCTGGCTCAACCAAACTTGTATCAAAGAAATGATGAAATTAAACACTAAAGAACCTCAGTTTTAGCCTTCTAAAAAAATCAGTGACCATGCTCCTCGTTCCACCACCAGCGGATCCCTCCCCTCCATCCCCAGCACAGTTTGCCAACTCACCGCTCCCCTCATGACACCGTTTCCCCAAACACCTCAGCACCCACAAATGCCTCCTGCCACATCACCTTAGCTCCAGACAAATAAAAATTAAGATGACAGCGAGTTAATTAATCTCCTTTTTTGCCATGATTCTGTGTCCCAGTGCTTCATGGTCATCAACTTCAGACTGAATTCCACGGAAGTGATGAAACCCTTACTGTTACCCCTCAATTAAATTTTTCTTATTGCCCTGATGGTTAAAATTGGCACATTAGCACAGCTTGAACTATTTTTAGTTTTCAGAGCTTGTTGTCCTAACTCCATCCTTAAAGACTGATCATCTCTGTTAAACCTCACAGAAAAATATATAAGAAAGCAAACCAACCAAAACAGCCCCATCCAAGACTCCCTTTCTTTGTCTTCTGTTTAAACCATACCCAAACCTGAAATTTCCCAAGAAAAAGGCGCTTTAGCAACTCCTTTCTTGCAGACTCACTTTCTGGGTCATATAATAAGGGTCAAAGTCCTCCAGTGGCACAGCAACCAGCCCTTTAGGGATGTCCCCGTAGATGAAAGGCAAATTCTTCCCCGCCTCAAGGTCACTGTTTGGTTTTGGTTTGCTGTCTTCATCGTCATCCCGGTGGCTGCTGTCCTGCTTCGAGCGCTGCTTCTTCTTCAGCTCCGCGATGTGTTTCTCGATGTTGGCCAGAGACTCCGGAGTGAAGGGTTTAAAACTCTCGGGGCCTGGTGGTGCGAGCAGCCGCGCTGCCATCTTTTCATCCTGCAGCAGCTTCTTTAGCGATGTTGCACCCCGGGCAGGTCAGCTCTGCGGGGAGCAAGCACAGGCACAGCGTCAGAAACACACGGACAGGGCACTGCAGAGCCACAGGTGACCCCGCTCTTCAAACTCCCATGGAATGAGGAGCAGACCTGCTGGTTCATTCCCAAAGCAAGCTCCTGGACACTGCTGAACCCACTTGTCACTGCCCAAGGCGCCCCTTCCCAGGTGAGTTCTACAAGTCAGGAAGCAGCTTGTTGGATCTCCCCCACTGGTGGCCAACCCTCCTGAACTCAAACTACTCCGTAAAAAACTTTCTGAAAAGCAACTTCATCCTCAAAGCCACTGTTTTCCTGCAAAAACAGTTTGACCAGTCACTGCTCTCAGCCAAACCGATTTTTAGACAAAATTCCAAGCCAGCTCAGGTTGGACCAGGTGTTCAGCCTGGTCCAGAGAGAACCAGCACATTCCTCACTCTGCTAATGAGGTGTTTAGGAAAGCACTCCCTGGAACACACAGGAGTAACTCGGGACTGGGTTTATGGCAGCACCAGCACCAACGTGAGCTGAGTATGCTGAGCATTCCCAAAAAACGCCCCTTGGTGCCCTGTCAGGTGCTCCTGCAGCTATGAGAAGCTCCCTTCATGACTCCAGCACTGGAACAAGTGTCCAAGGAGAATTCCGAGTGCTCTTTTGGTAGGACCAAGCCCTCACTAGGCTTGCCTGCCTCTCCTGCTTCGGAGCACATCACAGCTCTGCAGCAGGAAGTCAGATCTCACCCTTTCATTTTACAGATACAGAATTATATAAAGAAATTCCTCCCTGTGAGGGTGGGGAGGCCCTGGCACAGGGTGCCCAGAGAAGCTGGGGCTGCCCCTGGATCCCTGGAAGTGTCCAAGGCCAGGCTGGACGGGCCTTGAAGCAACCTGGGACAGTGGAAGGTGTCCCTGCCCACGGCAGGGGGTGGAACTGGACAGTCTTTAAGGTTAACAACCCAAACCATTCCATGATTTTATCAATTATCAGGGTTTCTATTCATTTGAGGCCATAAAAACGAAATAATTTAAAAATACTTCCACCAAGCACAACAGTAATTTCTGAAAGTTAAATTTCTCTGATATTTGGGTTAGACACAGGGTCTTGTCTGCATCACATACAACACAAATGACAAAAGGAAAGGGAGGGGTGCAGGGCACAGGTGAGGACAAGCTCCCAGAGCCTCCAGCCTCCAAGAAGCCCAGACCTCCGGCAGGGTTTGCCCCATCCCTCCGTGGAGCCCCTCGCACTCCTCCACCCACTCCCATGACAAGCAGAGCTGTGAGGAAGTTCGTTCCCCCGAATCCAGCCGCCCACAAACGCTCTGCAGCTCTGCTCCCCGTGCCAGGCTCTCGCTCCAGAACCAGCAGCAGCTCTACGCTGCATTTCTGAGCTGCTGGTACCTCGTCAGGCTGTTCTCACTCCGGGAGGAGGCCAAGGGAGGAGAGGGATGACAGAAACCCTGCACTGATGCAACAGCACTGCAGTGCTGCAGGCTGGAAGAGAACCCAGCCCCGACACGGTGCTCGGGGAGGGACCCAAACACCAAATCCAAGAGGAAAGGCATAAAAACCGTGAGGATATGGCACAGGACGAATCCCAAAGCTACATGGGATAAGGTCCCTCAAGCAAGGAGAGAGATAACCAGTAAGGTCAGAACACAAACACAGCATCCAAATAAATATTAAAGATCCTGAATCGCTGAAAAGAATGACTTTCAGATTCCTTGGAAACTCTGACACAGGGCTGAATTGTTAAAACTCAGCAGTTTCAGCACGAGGTCAGGCACCCACAGCCTGCCCAAGCCATGAGGACTGTGCTGTATTCACGTGGGAGGAGTTCAGGGAAGCCGGAGCCATCCCCAGAACGGAGAACCACAGCTCCCTGGAGTGCAGTGGGCTTTGGGAACAAACACCGAATAAATAACTGAGCCCTTGGTAAGAATACCTGGAGATGCCAGCCTTCAACACAGCATTTCCAGAGCTGGAACACCCAGGACAAAGTATTCTGAGGGATCTCAGGTTATCCCTTGCAACTGCTGTGACACAACCCTTTACACCCTCTGATCCACACATAAATCTGAAGCTGCACCACACACGTAGGGCTAAAATGCTGTTTCCAGCTCAGGTTTTATTTGGAGATCCAAAAAACCTGGAGTAAAGATCTCCCTCCTTATGTAATTCCAGAGTGCAGCAGGGCTGGGATTCTCTTCCTATAAACCTGACTGGGTATTTCTAGAGTAATAATAGTAAAGACTCAAAAAAGATGGCAAGAAGGGGAGAGAAGAGCCAGTATCTTGGTCACATTATCTCTGAGACATCACCAAATGGCCTGTTGATATTAAGGAAAATTAATTTATTCTATTCTTGCAGCATTTGCATGCATTTAATTACCAAATTTCCCACATACTGTGAAACTATAGAGCAGCATTGGGGATGTGGTCTAATTGAATGGCACAGATAAATATGTAAGGCCTGAATTTAGAAACCAAAGTAGCTCAGGGACACAGCATAAAAAAGGGAAAAAATGAAGGCATGAAGGAATTTGTGCACAATTACACAACCCACAACTGGAGCCACCGACTCAGCTGACTGGCCATTTAAAGGAGAAAAACAAAACCAAACCCAACAAACTAACACCATTCCCCAAATCTGGTTCACAGCTGCACATGGCAGCAGCTTCTGCATGTTTGGGCATTTTGGAATTACATCCGGGGCTGTTTCTTGTGTACTGTCAACACATAACAGCAACCTGAGGGTCTCCTTGGGATGCTCTTGCCTGTCCTGACTTCATTTGTTTTCCCAATGAACTATCCCACATTAAGGTAATGGACAAAATAAGCGGTGTGGCTCAACCTCGTCTTCATCAAGGAAGACACTTCCACAGCTGGACTGGCCTGGCACTGCCTGGCAAAGCTTCTGGAGACTGAAAACCTTGTAAATGTAATTTTCCAACCAGGAATGGTCCTGGTGGGATATCAGGAACTGATATGGATGTATGCTAGGATTTATTTCAGCCCTTCCCACATTACGTTTTTCAATCTCTAACAAGAGGAACGTTCTGAATATTGTGACACAGACTCCAGGTGAATTAGGGAAGGGGGTGTGTAGGTTATCCATGGAAAACCGCACTGGGAACACCACCACGCTGCCGAGATCAGCAGTGACAGACACTCAGCATCCAGGTGAGCTGCAGAAGAGGGTGACTGGGTGAGGGATCCATGGGTCCCTGCACTGGGAATGACACCGCTGCTCCCAGCGAGTCAGGAATTCGTCCTGGGAACTTGGATTTGGGTGCACGCAACACACACATTGTTCAAATGCCAAAGATTTTCCACCAGAAACTGCTGCACTGAGGTGCCCAGTTGCTAAGACTTAATTATTTTTTCTAAATGTTCCCAGCAGTCCATTTACTGGTACATTATGAAATATTCCAATAAATTATTCAAGCTGATCGTCAAAATAAATTAAAAAACACTTTTGAGGCAATTTCCTTGCTTTAATACATTTCTTCCTTTATTAATTACCAAGACTCAGCCATTCACAGTGTGTCTTTGAGAGAGAGAGACCTTCTGTGTGAATTTTTACATAACCCACATGAACACACGTGGCTCTTGGCTCCAATGTGAGAGTTGAGGCAGGAAGGAAAACACGGCGTAGGTGAACAGCTCCCTGAAATCCTGCTGCAGGAGAGCCTCAAAAGCTTCAAGCAAACCCCAAATATCCATCCATGGGGAAATCCATGGCTGGAAGTGGCCTTCAATCTCCAATCCCCATCTGCAGTGAATCCTGTGTCTAGAACAGGCCAATTTTATCAATGACAAGGGTCAGCGATGTGACCAGCGGCAGCGAAGGAGGGACCTTTCCTTCAGGAAAGCTCTCGTGGCACGTTTGATGCTATAAAGTGGAAGAAAAAGGAAATATTTCCATTCCCAAGCAGCATTTATTGCTTGGTGCTGGGTGTTTGCCCACCCTACGTAAAACCTTGTGGAAGTTCCCAGGTGCTTGGCCCAACACGGAGGTCAAGGGCAGACTCGGGACAGGGCAGGGAAGTGCTCATGGTCTTGAAATGGCCATGGAAGAGATGAACTTGGACAGACACACCTCTAAAGGTAAAAAAAATCAACAGAAATGTACAGAGGAAAGGGAAGAAACAACCAACAGCAACAGAAAAATATTAGAATCATAGAATGGTTGAATAGTTTGGGTTTGAAGGGATCTTAAAGCTGATTCTGTTCCACCCCTGCCATGGGCAGGGACACCTTCCACCATCGCAGCTTGCTCCAAGCCCTGTCCAGCCTGGCCTTGAAGACTTGACCACCCAGAAACATATCATTATTTAACAACACTTTATTAAAGACCAACTAAGACCGATTCCTGCAGGGTCCTCAGTCCCTCCCAGCAGCTGTGTGGCTTCAGTAACATCCCTCAGCAAGTTACAAGAATCAGAACTAGTTAATTCCAGTTAATTAATTAATCCCCAGTTCTGTATTCTGTCGCTACTCCAGGCCGACTCGTGTTTATCTCCAAACTGGCACAGAACTTGGAGGTTCACAAACTAAACAACCTGAAGTGCTTCAACTTCCCCCTTTTACATTCAAACTCGTGAACAAAGAACTGTTCAAAATAGCTTTTGTGCGAGAGTTCAGCCACTAACCCAAATTTAATTCCTTGTTCCGTTCCTTCAGCCCATCCATGACCCATAAAACAGGAGTCAGGGAATGGTTATTTTACACCATAATTTTGGGGGAATTAATTTCTTCTTGTGGAGCACTCAGATGGTTTGGGTACAAAAGCCAAAAGGGACAAATATGAAAGGGGGGAGAATAAATAATCCCTTCTAGCGCTCTGTTACAACATGGTTCTTGGAATTCCTGCCATGTGCTGGAAAACAACCCAGGTTTCCTTACGGGGTGACACTGTTTTCTTCCCTCCTAATCACCCCCTGAGTATCTGCTCAGACAAACACCTCCCTCCGCTAAGGTCAGTTATTCCTGGTTGTCTTGACATCACCGTCCCGCAACTGATTTCACTCAACAGACAAGAAAAAGTTCATCTCCCACTGGAAACTCCCCTGGAATGGCCACATTTGTCATTCAACCTCATGTTTCCAGAGCATTTTCCCACCTGGGTGACAGAGATCTCACACTGAGGAGCAGCTGAGGGGGCTCAGGGGGGACTTTCTCACTCTCCACAACTCACTGCTCCCTTCTCCAGCAATGAAGGGTTCATTTCCACAACTTTAAGACCACCTGTACAGTTATTCCTGTAACTTTAATACCACTGCCTGGACAGTTCAGCAGGTGTTACACAGTATTCAGCAAACATTCCTCACCAAATCAGCTCTCAGCAGACTTCATTACAAACTCCTCTCACTTTCCTGCCGGGGCAGAAGTACAAGAAGCACTGAATGCAACTTTCAGAGGTAGCAAGATCTTTGAATTTTGAAATGGCTCTGTTCAGGAAGGAGCAAAGTCACAGCTTTGCTACAGCCCAGGCCCCACTGGCTGCTCTTTCTCCTCAAAATCTCCCATCTGCTGGAGTGCTCCATCAGGCAGGAATAACAGTTCTGGGACAAGGCCGAGGAAAGGGAAGGCAGAAGTGGCTCTAACTTTGGAACAGCTTTCCAAGACAGAATCACTGAGGCTGGAAAAGCCCTCCAAGTTCAGCAAGTCCAACATGAGACCGATCTCCGCTTTGTCACCCAGACCAGAGCACTGAGTGCCATGTCCAGCCATTCTCTGGACACCTCCAGGGATAGGGACTGCACCAGTCTCTGGACAGCCCCTTTCAAGGCCTGGCCACTCTTTCTGTGAAGAAATCCCTCCTGAAAAGGAGACAGTTTTGCCTAAGACAGAAGAACATGTGAACTGTTAAAAGCCAGACTGGAACCTGAGCTCATGTCAGGGAGGTTTTGTAATACTCCTGCAGCAGGAAGCCACTTCTTCCCTACTTGTTTTCTACACCTCTGCACAGAAATGGGATAATGAGGCACAAAGGGGACAGTCCAAGCATTTAGTCATTCCTGAACCCCACCAGATTCCGGCCAATGGTCCCAGAATGACCAGCTTTCCACCCCACCATCACCAAAGTGAGCCATCACATGCGTTTCCTCCCTGTGGTTCCTGAAATTATTCCCCCTGTGCTTGTACCCAACTCGTTTCGTTGCTTTACCGCTCCTGCTCTAACCCAGCCCACTGCTCTGAACTCAACAATAAATTATTGATCCCAGTGTATCTGTGGATGTCAATGGAGTCGCAGCCGCTTCGGGGGAAGGCGATCGATAGTGAAGGGCTACCATGTGACAGCAGAAGCCCACGGAGCCACACGGCCTCGGGGCCAGCACCACTCAGCCATTGAAAAACAGCAACTCTCCATCGAGATGGAAACCCAGATCAGGTCATTTTAATGAAAAACACACTCAGGCAGCCCCACCACCAAGCACAGACACAGCAACAAACAGGAGGAAGACGATAGCGTGATTTATGTTTTGAAGCTCCTTCATTTCCACTCAATGCTGACTTTGTTTCTGCTTTATTTAACAGAATGAAGGCACGGCCATGCTCCATTTCCTGAGGCACGTGATCGCTCGCCCTCCTGCCTATTAGAAACCTCCTCCCACTAAATAGCCACAGGATTATGCTTATTCCACTGAGCAGCACAGTATCTATACCATGATCTACATCTAAGCCATACATCCAAGCTTATATAACTGATTAAATTATCTGTGATGGGTCCAGGCCCTCCACCCTGGATGAACAACACTGCAGAAGCACCCAAATGTGTTAAAATTATCAAGTAGCTCTTTGGTCATGTCGTTAATATTATATAAAACACCAAAGCAAAGAACAGGGACTTTCTAAACACACAAAGGATGGAAAACCCGAGCACTGGAGCTCCGGGAGGCCTTAGGATGGATCCATCAGGGAAAGATCCCAACGGAGTGCAGGGGCTTGTTACTCCAAAAGGCACCAGCTCCCTAGGGCTATTTAGGGATCCCAAATAGCTTCACCAACTTTATGTGACGGCACCTGCCCCTGAAGAACGGCGAGATCGGGACGGCCCGAGGGGACAGCAAGGGGCACGGGGGACTCCGGCTGCGGGCAGGGAGTGGCCCATGGGCCCCTCCAGCCTCGCTCACACCTTCTGCCTCCACCGGAGGAACCGACCCCAGAGCTTCCCGGAACCTCCATCACCGACACAGGAAAACAGGACCATTTCCAGGTCCTATCCCTCCAAACCAGGACTGCCCGGGAAGACCACCACTGTCACGCTTTCCTCCCTTTCCGCCTCTAAAGACACCGGCAGGAGGAGGACGGGGACCCCCCGCCCCTCCGTTCCTCACAATTAAATCTTCCCGGTGTGAAAAGAGGACGTCCCGGTCACGGCTGCCGGTGCGGGTGGAATGCTGCAGTGTGCCAGGACCGGGTTTACACGTCCACACACAGCACAAACGGAACCGGAGCCGCGACACCCGCCCCACCAGCGCGGCCCCTCGGGGGGCTCCCGCCGACCGCTGCGACACGGCACGGAGGGGACAAGAATGATCCTCCCACACCTGGGATCACCCTCCAAAATCCAGCTCAGGGCCCGAGGGTCCGGATCCAGCTGCTGCCCCTTGCACACACTCCCCTCTCCCAGACTTTCCGACTTCACCCCGGATCATCCGCAGCCGCGGAGCATCTCCCGGTGTCCCCACCCCCACATCAGCTGGGCATCAGTTTGCACCAGAACGCAGGGGGAGGGGAGGAAGACACCCAGATTTTTAATAGAAAAACCTCGTGAATGTGCAATTCCCTCCCAGCAGGAAGGGAAAAAATAATATAAACCAAATCTGCCCTCACCATCCCCCCAAAATCTGTGGCGGAAGGAAAGAGGGAAGGAAGAGCCACAACCACGATGCTGACCCAACATCTGGGTCAGCTGGAACACCAAGGCTGCCCCAAGCATCCCCTTGCCCGCCTCCACCCCCAAAAAAGCCCTCTGTCCTCCAAGATCCCCCCCTCCCAGGGCAGGGGAGGCTCTGCATGCCGAGCGGTGGGAGCAGGGGGTGGCGGAGGGATAGAGCAGCGCTGCAGCGAGGGCCGAGGGGGAAGGGACATCGAGGAGAACTCGGGTTCTCCCTTCCTACAATGCAAAGAGCACGGACCCGAATTTGGGGCGTGGGAGGAGGGTCCCGTGGGCCCCCCAGGTTGTGGGGTGGAGCGGGGGGGGAGGGGGGATGGAGGAAGGGATGGAGGGAGGGATGCAGGAAGAGATGGAACGATGGAAGGATGGGGCCCAAACGGGGCTCCAGGTCGAGGGTGGGCGCAGAGGGTTGCCCCTTCCCAGACCCGCTGATCCCGGGCATCCTCCCCCCTCCCTACTCTCCGCAGGGCCGGGGGCCTCGGGCTGCAGCGGACGGAGCCTCCCCGGCCCGGGCAGCGGCTGCCGGAGCCCCGCGGCTCCGATGGGGCGCGGAGGGCAGTGCCGAGCGGGCAGAGAACCGGCCCCCCCCGATCCCTTTCCCAGGGCGCGGGGGGACCGGGCATCCCCCGGTGGGGTGGCTGAGAAGGGGGCAGGCTCCGG
>VZRS01006360.1:432709-524635 GCA_013398055.1 Ifrita kowaldi | reverse complement strand
CCACAAATACCTCGATTCATAAGTTTTTGCTTTCCAGCACACCAACCCATATTTTGGAACATTTTCATATGAAAACTGAGCTACACTGCCTCAGTATAATGCAATTCTGGGAAGTCATCCAAATTTGGGAATGCTGTTTTATGACCAGCACATCAAAAATTGAGAGATAACTCAACTCATAGTCAACTAAGAAAAGCATATAACCAAGCAGTTTGACGCTGAGATTTTGTGTTCTATAAAAATGATGCAAGAGACTTTCCTGTTTCCTTACTAATAGTGCCAAAGTTTGTAAACTTTGAAAGATCCTTTTCCATTTACAGTTGATTTATTAACGGGAAATACAGTTCAAACAGCCTTTTATGTAGCCAAGACTTCCTCTACACAAATATTAAAGATTTGTGGGCAGAAGCACAAGACAGAGTGGTGTTGTCTACTGTTTCAAACCTGCCATAGCAAAGCTGCAATTAAAAAATGTCTCATTACTTGCAAAATCTTTCCAATCTAAACAGTCTTTCTGCTTCAGTAGTTTACTGATTTCCTCTTCCTGGAATCCAAAGATTGTTTGAAAAGAAACAGACAGATAATTTGTCTTTGCAGGAGGAGTAGATTAGGGAAACAGTTTAGAAAGGATGAACTCTGGAAGTGGCAGATTTGAGTGTCTAAAATAATACTGAAAATTGCTTCCTAGTGAGGTTTATGTTCTCTGGCTTCAAGAACATGCAGTGCAAGATGATGAGTGTCAGCAAATAAACATGACAGCTCCTAGAGGGAGTCATGAAATGGCAGTAAAAACACCTGGTAAGTACAGCAGTACCCAGAAATCCCAGAACTTCCAAATCATAGATTTGTAACAAGTGAGGAAGTAGCAAGATATTAAATGTGCAGCCATTCTTTCACACATCTGTAGCAGGTTACTTGCCATGGGAAATAAGCTGTTGCTGAGCTTTCTGCCTTTCTGATATTTGTGCTTGTATGATACCCAGAACACAGTCCCACATTTCCAGTTACATTACCATTTATGGAGCTTTTATCAATGAATCCCCTTAAATTATATATTTAGCTTTAGGTACAATGCACACTGATTGCCAATGGTTGTCTTAAAATCTTCTATTTAACCTTTAAGCTATTTCTTGCAACTGAAAGGGTCATTTCGAGAGTGAAGTTCGTTATTACAGATGGAAGAGAATAATTTAATCTTCTCAAGTACAATTTGCGCTGTGCAGATCACCCCTGTCAGAAGTTGAAATGCACCACACAGTTTTCATTATTTTTGCTAGCAATTGAATGATAAAATCCAGGCTTAATAACAGAGAATAAAGTCCTCCAAAACTGTAAAAAGACAAAAGTCACAAGCACTCTGTACCTAAATATTTTGGAACAATATATTGAACATAATACACACATGCACATGCAAAATCCAAAACCCAATAACCTCCAATAAAGATAAAATCTGAAGTCTTTCTTTGGAGAAATTTAATAGAACAGAAAAGAAAAAAAACAGTTGGATGAACTCGATTCAAAACATCATTCAGTTCTTGTCACAGAGTTTAAATTAAATTCAAATCAATTTCTGATCTCATCTTCCCATCACATTCTGTGAGGGCATTTTGAACTTGAGGCTAAAATTGATGGAACTAACAATTTGTAGAACAACTTGCGTTACCTCTAAGAAGGCTCGTGCATATCAAAACAATCAAAAGATAAAGGCCTAGGGACAGAGACAGACAGGATAAAAAGGTAACAGGGCAAAAAGCTCTGTATTTTCTGTTCTTTGGTAATGTAGTTTTTATGTTAAATTTCATCTCCCAAAAATAAATGTCATTTAAAATATTGAAATGATGGACACGTAATGAGAAACTGTGCCCTGGGAATATGGCTAAAGCAAGAGGTGAGGTGGAGCAAGACAAGGAGAGGAAGAGAAGAGAGGGAGAGGAGAGAGGCAGCCTGGGAAGGTAAGGGATGGGAGGGGGAAAGGGAAGAAGAAGGGGAAGAGGAGGAAAGGGAAGGATTCTTTCTAATTCTGCTAATTCAGTTTTTAGTTCTGCACATAACAGCATACATCTAATAATGTTATTTCGTGTACTATTTGAGACTGTAGAAGATACTGACCTCATTAGAGAGGAAAATCAGGAATAAGACATTTGTATGGTGCATTTCAAGGTTAAAAAACTGTAGCAGATGCTATACAGCATAACATGGATGGAATGTCATTTTTAGCAATATAATTCAAACTGCAAATATAATAGTCAAATATAAAGTTAAGTGTGCCAGTTACAATTTGAAAGGGACAGAAAGAAGCTGAACCTGAAGACTTTATTCCCACATTAATTTCCGAGTAATTATCTATATATTGTAGCAGCTGTATATGAATGTAGGATTCGGAATCCTATGTTATGAATCATTGAATGTTCTGATAAGTAAGGTAGAGGTGGTGAATAATTACATATAAATCCATATGGCTTTTTATTAATTACAAAGTTGGAAAATTCATTTATTATTGAAAATACAGGTTGCCATGTGGAAGATGCTTACATCACTAAAGACAATTGATAGTGAAAGTTACAGTACAGAAGGAAAACGTGACAAGGTATGTGTATCTCAGAAATGAACTGCAGAATGAAATAAGGAAAATAGCAAGTGAACTGAATATGTTAATGGTAAAGAATATAAGTGACATCCCAGATGTTATTTTACATCAGGACTCTTCTTCCCCTCCCTCTTCCAAATTAAAAACACTCATATGTACAGTTTCAAGATGCTGGAAGAGGAGTTCCAAACTTCTCTTCTGGAAAGGACTTCAAGGTGCAATTACAGTAGTCAAGACTATAAATTTTTGTAGACCAATCAATGTTCCTAAAAACAAAACACTTTTTTTGTACTGTGCACTTTAATCTTCTTCAGGAATGTTGTTTTTTTGTAAATTTTATCTCCCATTTACAGTATTAAAATGAGAGATGGGCAAAGAGAAATTGTTCCCTTTAAATGGGTAATATGGCAAATGCAAAAGAGATAAGATCTCTTTTGGCGATTTGGTTGATTTACAGCGCCTGACTATCCGACCCAATATAGAAATTTTAGTTTCTTTGATTTTGCATTTACTTTTGACGTGAAGAAGAAAACATATGGGAAAAAAAATTGGAAGTCACCCAGACTCTTGTTTTCTCCAGACGCTGCTCAGGAACGCAGAAGGAAAAGAGAAAGAAATGGTTTGCTAGCAATAAGGAAATCATTTACAAACAAAAGAGCCAAAACCACCATTCCCATGAAACCCTGCTGCAGGAGTTTGGCTTGGATACAAACTTCTGGGTAATTTGAGATTGAACAGTAACTTCAGAAACACAGAAATAAACATCAAAGCATACTTGAGGCCATAGTGTTAATCATGTTACCAATCTCATTTATATTTTTCTGTTGAAAAGCTTTAATGGGAATGAAGTTGTTACATTCTAAGAGACACATTTTAGGCAGTAGATTCAAAAGCAAAGTCACAAAAATGTTTTGCAAAGTTTTGCAATAACTAGTGCTAGAAGACAGAAGGAAATGTGGCTATGGGCAGAAAAGAAGTTTGAAACACAGTAGAAGCACTGTCCTAGTTCAGCACAACCTGTAAAACCAAACCTTAAAACAAGTAGAGAACTATCTTATGAAAGCACTTAAAATGATCTAATAACTACGAAAAGTATGAAAATTTATCTCATTCAGATTTTACATAGGATTACCTGAGCTAAATTTGGGGTTGGACCTCAAAACCAAGACTTAAAGACATGGTTTGCAACTGAGTTGCATTTTTACTCTTTCTGTCAAGTAGAATTTGTAGATTTCAGTGCAGGCCATTGGTAAAAATGCTCCTTGTTGAATCACCCTTTCTTTCTGCTTATAAGAATGGGCCAAGGTGATGAAGACTTTATGAGTCTATTTTATGTTCCTAAATTAGGTACTACCATATTTGAAAAGTAGATGTTACTGTGAGCCATGGCAATTCTGATAATCTAACTTTGCTACCTAGGTTCTTCATGAAGTTAATACGGAGAAAAAATAGCTTTGATGTTTGAATGTTTTGGGAGTTGAGCACCTAAATTAGATTACTCAAATGGAACAATCTGGGCATACACTTCTAAGAGATTAATATTCAGAAATCCTAAAAGTTATTAGAACTCAAACTGAAATAATGTATTTGGGGAAAAAAAATTTACTCACTTCTTTATGGTTATAAAAGATATTCTTTCATATTACTTAGGAGTTAAAGCATCAGTGAGGGACATGTTATTCCTTCATCAAGGTCTGCATCTTGGTCTGTTCTTGATACTTCACGCTCTGTGTTTTGGGATATACAGGTATGCTGCTTCAGCGCATGGTATGTAAGGGATACTCTGTTAATTCCTTTGGTCTACAGACTGCTAGTCATGTCATCACCTAAAAAAATCTATGCTTCAGTTTACTTGAGCACTTCTTAAAATGCCTGCAGCAATGAGAGAATTTTAAAGCAGACCAGGCTATGTCTCAAGGGTAGACAGTCTGTGTTGTTACCTAGGGCTGAACCGTCTACATTTGACCTCAGTGCCATCAGAATTATTTTGCCTGGATCTAGCCTGCTGGAATTAATCAATATGTTAGCAAAGCAATTGAGAGTTCAGAATTCTTCTGCTAATCTGGAGTTGATTTTTTAAGACCTTTTTTAAGATCTTTAGCAATTTACATGAAATCTGATTTGTATTATTTCTCTTTTGAGAGACTAGAAGCATTAGCAAAAGAGTAGTCAAAGTCTCATTTTGGCCTGATCCTTCTACAGTTGTTTTCCTTACCTGCTGCAAGAGGAAAGGGAATAAAATTAAAACCTCCCATGTTTCTCAAAGATTCTTCTTACATGGAAGTTGAAATCACACTCATGTAAGTTAGAAAAGATCTCCAGAGGTCATGTAGTCCAACCTCTTACTCAGAGCACATCCAGCAGGCCATGTCCAGTTGATTTTTAAATATCCCCAAAGATGCAGGTTCCACAGTCTCTCTGGGAAGCCTGTTAGTGCTTGACCTCCTTTATGGCATTTTTTTCTTACGTAGAAAGATTTATTTCATTTTCTTATGCTGTGTTCCAGCTTGGGTCTCTTTTCTCTCGCTTTCCATCTGCACAGCTAAAAAGTTTGACTGTCTTCTCTAGTTTCTTGCATGAGGTGCTTGTAGGACCCCCTTAGCCTTCCTTCTCCAGGTTCAAAACTCCACATTCTTTCAGCATTTCCTCCCATGGTGCATGGATGAACCTCCTCAACAATCTTGGTATCTCCCTGCTGATCTCTCTCCAAAATGTCTTTGCTTTATGTCTTGGCCTATTTATGCATCTGTAGTTCTTAATTCAAATTTTTTAAAAAATTCAGTCTTTTCATTTAAATCTTGGATTGTTTACCAGAAAGACATTCTGCTCACCACTCCCTCTAACAGAACAGGGGTTAAGCATGCTTGATTATTGCACAATGAACAGATGTCAAAGAAATTTCTTGGAGAAATTGTCCCACAACGTATTTTGAATAAATTATGCTGAGTTAGGAACTACACAGAATATTGTATACTTTTATTCTTCTGATTGCTACATAGATAGAGCAGAATAAATTATTTCCTACATACATACATATATGAACAATTTTAATTTGAATTTTCCTTTTATTTCAGTGCAAGTAAGCTAGAATAGCTCAGACTCCCTGGAGCCAAAGTTTAATGAAGTGCTATAGCTTAGGCTAGTTTCATTAATTCTAAATTTAGCTCTAGTATTAAACACTGAAGCAATAGGGGTTTTTTATAGCATCATATCTTAATTATTGCTAAAGAAATTATTTGTACCAGTCTACACAGAATGCAAAACAGAAAACAACTGAAAAAGGCTCCGTTTTACAAGTCAGAATTAATTTTAATGGCCACATTTCTTTAAATCAAGAGTCTACTCCCTATTTTGTAAGATTTCTGGATTTTGAATGCCTGGTGTATTTAATGAGGTATGAGACTTCATAAATTTTAGAATGGAATCATACAATCACATAATTATTTGTGTTGGAAGAGACCTTAAATATTGTCCGTTTCAACCCCCCTGCTATGAACAGGGACATCTTTGATCAGCATGGTCCAGTGGAAGGTGCCCCTGCCCATGGCAGAGGAGTGGCAACCAGATGGTCTTTAAGGCCCCTTCTAATCCAGGCCATTCTATGATCTCTTGTTCTTGTGACAATTTAATCAAGCCATATACTTACACAGTTAAAAAAATCAGTCTGGTCATCTAGTCTTCCTATAGGATTTGTTTAACTTTCCTGTGAATAATATCACAGTTACCTATTACTCCAGTGAAATGCAGCAAGAAATCGAGGGATTTATAAAATAGTTTATTGATGTTTTTTAAAATCATATCTAGACTGTTGATCCTCATAATCATAATAATTTACTATAGAGTTGTCTTATTTCTTTCTCTGTAATTGTTACCTCCATGAAAGTAAAATTTAAAAAATTAAAACCCCCAACATTTTGGTAAAATCTGGTAGCTGTTCTATATCCCAGATGATACTCCAGTTTGAACAGTGGTTATAATGCAAATCTCTACGTATCGACTCTAAATTAAGTATTATATTGATAATACTAAATGTATCATCTATCATATCAGAAGATCTTCAAAGAGCTCAGACAACAGTAGAAAATTCGAAAGTTTGATTAAGATTTTAATATTAGTTGAGAGTGGGTACAAGGTTTTACTCTTCAGTAATAGGTAACAAAAATGTTTCATCAGAAAATCAGAATATTAAAAAAATTTAACGACACTGACAGCATTGTTCACTACATCTGACTCTTACTGAAAACATTTGTATACTTGGTCAAGCTTTGTCTAACCTATAACGGCAAAATCTCTTTTTTCCTGTGTTGCATTCTTTACTGGACAGAATTTCAAAGCACTGCCAAGTGATAACTTGGTCATTTTGTGCAAATGAAATGTCTGTCCAGTCATTTCAGATGGCTAGGCTGAGAAACATCCCGTCTAATTTTGGGCAGATAATCTCCCGCTTCAGCTGATGATGATTCTTTCCATGATTATACCTGAAGGGAACGCAAACCTGATGTTAAGAGAAAATACTACCCTGGGCTCTTCTTCAGCTCTCTGGACAGAAAGGGAGAGAAAAACACTAAACACACAATAGTATGATCTGCAGGCAAGACTTCGCCAAGAGAGCTCAAGAGAGATCAGTTTCTAAGAAATTAATTTAGGAAAACAATATGAAGAGAAAAAATAAATATAATCTAAGTTTAGTGTTCTGGCACAAGAGCTAGATGAACTTGGATATTAATGGAAAACTCAACTTTTCTTAAATAAAATTTTTCAAGAGTGTAGTTTATATAGGAAAATAGTGCATCTTCAAATATTCTTCTTGCTGTTAAGGTCAGAATGAAAAAGCTCTAACTCAAAGACAAACCAGTATTTCACAAGACCAAGAAGTTAAAGAAGGCATAAGAAATAATGGAAACGCTTGGTTTCACAGAAGTTTCAAAGCAGTAACTCCCAGACATGAGACAGCAATCCCTCGGAGAGAAGCAAATTTCATTTTTTAAATCACCTGTTTCTTCATCTCATATTTTGAAAGGACAGGTCGCTAAGTACAAAAGGAAGACATTGCATTGCAGCTATTCCATAGGGATTATATTGCAGCTACTCCCACCAGAGAAACAGCTAAAGCTGGTTGCACACTGCTAAAGCTCAGTATTTAATCTTTGAAGGCCTTAGTTAATTGAAGTCAATGAGGAAGGTGAATGCTTGATATAGCTAAATATTGGGTTAATGATTCATGGTTGAATATATATAATTAATTAAAACAATATTGTGCACTATACATTATACTTATGAGAACTATGATAACTGTTGCTATGATGTTGCTTAAATAATATCCATTCTGAAATGATCATTTATATATCTAATTACTGATAAAGGATAGACAAAAAACATTCAATTACTCAAACTGATTTATTTATGAATAAACTCTGTGCCCTTTTCTCTGCCTCTCTGTTTCAGAGGTTTCATGGAATTTCATTGCTTTTTCTTTTACTGACAGATGTATTTTGAGATATAATAGTAAAAAGTAAAGTAAAGCATTAAAATTACTAGTATTCTATGGACTGTTTACTTGATTTGAATATAATTATGTCAATTTTATTTATTACCATGTTAGATGACTTTTTTTTATTCTGCAGAAACTACAGTCTTATTATTTCCAGGGAAAACGTGTCAAGAGAGATTAGTACTAAGAAGGAAATTTGTAAAAACTAATTAAACAAATGGAGTAGTTGTTTGGGTTTTATTGCCATTTCTGTTTCTATAAATATCTATATTTTTCAGAGCATTCTATCTCACTTAACTGCCTGTTTGCTCTTGCTTTTCTCAGTCTTAGAGTGAAGCAAGCAAATAGGACTGAAATCCTTTATATGAGCTGGCTGTCATGTGATAGTCTGTTGTAGACTGCAAATAACACTGGTTAAAATGCCACTTTTGTGGGAGGAACAAAAAGGCAGCTTCCAGAAGTACCATACAGACATACTGTCTTCCCCTTCTCAGGGTTTGCATGAGGGTCTCTAAGCAAGTGTCTCTAATTTGAATAGTGAAAGCTTGCAAAATAAATCTCTATGTAACTTAACATAGTATAAACTCGAAGTTCATGATTTCAAATTAAATTAATTCAAATGAATTCTAGGCTAATTCATTCAAATAAGTATTAGTCTATAGTTTCCATCTGAACAGGCCCTTTGGAGAATTTGAGCTTCAGTGGCTAGGTTTTGACAGAAGAGTCACTAATAGAATTTTTTTCCTCTTTAAAATAATGCAAGTAGTTCATATAACACTGCATCCTTTCATCCATTTTAATACACATCCTAATCTCAGTTTTATGATTATGTACAACTGTACATGCTGAGACAAGTCCTATTGATTACAACTTGTTCTATTTACAGCATGTGTCTTAGGTGCAAATGAATATATGCAGCAGCAATTCTTTTTACACATAAATTCGGTTTCAAGTTTAATTCAGAAGTTTTCTTCCTACAGCTGTTTCCAGAAAACATATGTGAAGTTGGCTGAGAGATAGCTGATAAGGAAACAAGAGGTCAATACAGAAAAATAAATTTGATTGAAATATTAAAAATCATTAAAAATAATATATGCATTATATGTTCTTCATATATTTTCCCATCTTCCATACTGTAAGCATCCAAGAAAACTTATCATTCAACCAAATATTTGAAGACATTATTGTTATAGTTACTTGTCCTCTCCTGGTATGTTTCTTTCTCTTCAAGTATTGGTAGTTCTTCAATTACTGCAAGCAGCATTCATGGCAATGAGTGATCTGAACCCTTAATCATAACTCTGATTGCTCTTCTTAATTATATATAGATGTAATTATTGCATCTATAGAAAAAGTCTTGCAGTTTCATGCAAGATGAGCCGAAGACACTGATTTAAAAGCAAAGCTCTAACAATCTAAGGCATTCAAAAGCAGAAACATCAGTGATGTCTGCCTTTCCTGTCTAGAGAAAAAAGGCAGACATCACTCACACTCCTTTTTAGGACAGCCAAGAAGTCAGGCTCACTTCAAGACCTGGAAAGGTTATGGGCTAAATTCTTTAGGAAACCTTGGCCCGGCAAGTGAAGAACAAGGTATCAGGAACAACTCATATGGCTTTACCATGGGCAAACCATGCCTGAGCATCTGTTTGGCAGGGNTCAGAAGTTTTCTTCCTACAGCTGTTTCCAGAAAACATATGTGAAGTTGGCTGAGAGATAGCTGATAAGGAAACAAGAGGTCAATACAGAAAAATAAATTTGATTGAAATATTAAAAATCATTAAAAATAATATATGCATTATATGTTCTTCATATATTTTCCCATCTTCCATACTGTAAGCATCCAAGAAAACTTATCATTCAACCAAATATTTGAAGACATTATTGTTATAGTTACTTGTCCTCTCCTGGTATGTTTCTTTCTCTTCAAGTATTGGTAGTTCTTCAATTACTGCAAGCAGCATTCATGGCAATGAGTGATCTGAACCCTTAATCATAACTCTGATTGCTCTTCTTAATTATATATAGATGTAATTATTGCATCTATAGAAAAAGTCTTGCAGTTTCATGCAAGATGAGCCGAAGACACTGATTTATCTTTTAAAAGCAAAGCTCTAACAATCTAAGGCATTCAAAAGCAGAAACATCAGTGATGTCTGCCTTTCCTGTCTAGAGAAAAAAGGCAGACATCACTCACACTCCTTTTTAGGACAGCCAAGAAGTCAGGCTCACTTCAAGACCTGGAAAGGTTATGGGCTAAATTCTCTAGGAAACCTTGGCCCGGCAAGTGAAGAACAAGGTATCAGGAACAACTCATATGGCTTTACCATGGGCAAACCATGCCTGAGCATCTGTTTGGCAGGGGTGTGACCAGTCAAAACTCTGTACCTACAACCACTCCCCTGTAAACAAGGTGAAAATGGCTGTGTGAGAGCCTTCTGAGGGACTAAGGGGACAGCCAATCACCTTTTTTCATAGATAAAATAATTTAACTTTTAGCATAATATCTTATGTTACCATAAGAGAGAGAGAAAACTGAAACTTGATTTGCAAGTTTATATTTCTGGTTTGCAAGACCCAGTAATCACAGAGGTCGTATTTAAGCCATTTGAGAATGTATATGGGAAGACCCCAATCCATTATATTGATCACTCCACTGATACGATAAAGTTCTCCTTTATTAAAGCCTGCTAAAAGTTCACAAGCTATTTCAGATTCAGGAACAAAGTCCCATCAAAAAAAGCTAAAAAGTAATGAAATAGAAAAGCTTGGTTTCCCTCTCTTTTTTTCCTGAAGTAAAGCTGAAAGAAAACCCTATCTTTTTTCTGCCTCATGTTACAATGTCTCCTAAAATACACTAGTCTTGATGAAAACCTTTTATGCAGAAACCTTTTGTGGAAAAGTGCAAAAGAAAGTCCTTTTCCTCATCTTTCAAGATTAAGCATGGGTTTGAACTAGAATTAAAAATGGAGAAAATTCTTATCAGTGGGCATCATTAACTTCTTGATTCCATCATTAGTCCCTGTAATTTATAGGTTTCAATACAGCAGGAATTCCTGACACATTTTGTCTGGTCTTCAGAGCTACTGCAAAAGCAAAACCAATGTTCCAGAGAGTTCCACTTTGTTCCATGAATGAGCCTTTCCAGGTAACTTTGGAACACGTGATCAGAACATAAGACAATTAAATTCTGTTCATTGTATGCCATGGGTAACTAAAAAAATCGGAATGTTGGTAACCAAAGATAGTCTTATCTGAAAAGGTATTTTTCTAATGGACTTTAGCAACAAAATCATCAGTAACAGCTCGGATATCTGAAGTTGTGTCACTATCTCAGCTCATTTCAAGAAACTCCTTACCTCCAGAATGATGCAATCTAGGAGAAATCTCTTTCATATTTTTACTTTCTAAGGAGCTGCACTAAAATGTATATACTTATGTAACAATTTGTCAAATTTTATATTGAATCTGCATAATGCATTAAAGGAAAACAATTTTTTTTAATCATATGTAACTCAGCAATGCACTCATGTATAGACCTGATTTATAAGAAAGTGGCATTACATATAGACTTTGACTATATTACTCAGACTTTTTATCTATATATTTGATTTTTTGGCACTTTATTCATCTAAGTGCCAAAAATATTTAGTTTGATTACACAACTCAGTGTATTTCAGATATCAAAAATGTTATGTCTCATCACAACTCCATTGATAGGTTGTCCCTTCTGAACCTTTGTTAGGTTGTAAAATGAGTTGACTTATTTCATACAGACAGAACATCTCAAATTAGACACTAGAGGCAAATTAATATCTTGAGGTTTCCTGCATCTCATATCTGTCTATGGGATGTTTCCTGCCTGCAGGTTCTGCTTGGTACATGGTACTCTTAGCATCTGACACATCCTTCTCTGACACTTCACGAGGTAGGTGCACATCAGCAGCATGCTCTTATGGGCACTTTTACCATTCTCATCAACCCCATGGCCAAGCAGAGTTCTGTGGCTCATGTGGAGTTACTCAGGTCCTGGACCTGTCATTGTTCCTCCACTCCTCACCAGGCCTGAGTGGCTGTGGTGATATGACAACCAAACATAGCCTGAGCAGCATTCAAATTCTAAAACTTGGAAGATTATTTGGTCACATTGCAGGCACAGGGCACTCAGGGTACGAGGAATATTCTTGGGAGGCTTGGGAGCAGGAAGGGCCGGTACTTCAGCTGTGAGGTAGGAGCAATTTCCATGAAGAAATGTCTAGATCATTTTAGAAAGGACTTAAAAGGAAAAGAATTGAAGCAAAGTGCTCTGAACGAAGGGACTCAGGGAATCAGGATGGCTTCCTGGGGCACATGATGAAGGTGACAGAGATTGCTACAGCTGGCACAACTGTCTGGAAGGAGCCATTTACCACTTGACCCCAGACCTCTGTCTGAAAAATGGAAACAATAATATTGCCCTATAAAGGTTTGAAGAATGCATAATATCTGACAGATACTTTGAAATCATGCCACTATTTCAACAAAAGAAGAAAGTGCTTCTAATGGTCAACAGTGTTTCCATTTCTGGGTTGTCAAAGCTATATAGGTCTTGGGTACACTGAGTCATTACAAGTCCTGTGTCTCCTTCTCTGTCTGCATGTTTGGTTTCCATCTGAAAAACAGCATGAGGCAGTGGACTTCTGGTAAATATATATGACTACTTAGAATGTCAATGGATTTGGAACCGGGAAGAACTCTCCACAGAAAACTTACAATGTGTTATTCAGGAGCTTAGAACACTCTTGTACATGTAGTAGGTGATCATACGGCTCAGCTTTGAGATATTTGGGGAGAAAGTGACAGCCACAGTGAGGCTAGGCTCCACAATTTACTTTTTTTTTCCTCTGCTAGTGCAAAAGAAAAGATAGGAAGCAAGATAATCTTTAACCCAAATCTTGAAACACAAAGACTTTCAAAGGAACAATGACAATTGTGATGCATACTGAGAATACTCAGATTTATTTCAGTGACTCACTTCCTGGCACACTGAAAGAAATTATTTCCTGTCAGGAAAGACCAAATAACTTTTTACAGAGAATGACAGAAGGCAAGTACAAAAAAAAATTGCCTTGCAAAGTAGTGTATCACGGTGTTCCTCTCCCCACAGCAGTTAGAAAAGCACTGCAGGAGTCAGGAAGAGAGCACCTGTCTTTAGAAAAAAAACCCCAGACATTTTCTTTGGATAATTAAATAATTACATTAAGTAATAATAACTATGCCATTAAAAAAATATCATGTTACCCGTGGATTTTTCCTGCATACTACACTGAGATTTATAAGAAGGAGCTGATGTCTAGGTTAATATAGCAAATACCAACTCAATGACATAGAAGTTCCTTCTTTGCATCTCATAGAAGTACTGCATATTGTGACATCTGAAAGAAATATCATAAATGGAATTAGTCACAAACTTGCATGTGAAATTTTTCAATTTAAAAAGTCATGATTTATTGAAACAGTCTCTTAGTAAAATTGTTACTGAATTTTCTGGGTAAAAAGAAAAATTATGACTGTTAAAGTTTTATAGCTTTTTAAAATCTATTTTGTGGCCTTCAGAAAAAAATACTTTCAATATTAAAATATAAATGAATTTATTAAGTGAGAAATAAAAGCCAAAACTAAGAAATGTTTTAGAAATCACTGAAGCAGAATGTTTTCATAAATCTTTACAGATGTTTTTCTTTCTTGCACTTTCATTATGACATATTTCTCATATATTTAGTGTTTCTTTCCAACTCAGAAGAAAGCAATTTAGTTCTTTAAAAGTGGGCAACTAATGTCATTATAGATGCTCTGATATTTTTCCAGATAGTTGCATGGAGCTAGAATCATGTAAGGAGAGGAGCAGCAGATGGATACTTGAAAGAGCTCTGTGTGTCTACCTTTAGGAAACTGAATCCTGCTTTTTGGGACCCTGTAAAACAAAATTACTTGATGAACATATGTGAACACATCTTCACATTCAACTATGCCACTTCTTTTGACTTTTGTTTGCTTGTTCTCAGAAACTAAGTGTAAATCTCCACTCTTCTCAAGTCTAATGCTAAATGAACAAGGGAATTTGCAAAAAGATTACCTACTTCTACTCTGATCAAGTTACAAGAATGTTTCAGCTGTTTGATTGTTTTTAATAACTTCATTATATTGATCCCAAATTTTAATGGGTAGGACATGCAAGTGGAAACTTTAACATCACACAGTATTATTCTTTACACAGTAAGAGGAAAAATCAACAGGAATTAAGGAGAAAAGATAAATGCTTCTAAGGAGTGTTGCTCTGAATTTAGATGTCATATCTATCCATAACTTGATTATTAAATACAGAATTTGAATACACAAGGAAATCAGCTACTGGACCTCTCTTTGTTGTTTACAGGAAGAAAAAGCAGTAAAAATATTTGCATTAGATCCAGTAAAAAAACCCCCAAACCAAATAACTGGCATTTTTGTGCTTAGTGGTTAGTGTTCTGATTCTCGGTTCATAAACTATGTTTTCCTTATGAGTATCTTAAATTAAAATTGGAACACTTTAAAAAAATATTTTATGCTTACATTAACGCTTGCTACAAATCAAGACTGCCTGAGACCAATATTCATATTTTAGCCATAGCAAAGTAGAACTAAACACAAATACAACATTATCTGTAGAAACTTGTTTTCATTTTATCCTTAAAGCTACTTTGTTTCAAGTACCTTATCTTTCTAAGGATTTATCTAACCCCAGTTTTTAACAGATCCTTTCTTGGATATATATGTGTTTCAACTACAGATATGGACACACATATACTGAATCAGCAAAACATCTACTGCCAGTGCAATCAGAAAGAGTTAGAACAGTACCCTCGCAATAACTGGATCACTCAGGAGAATAATGTAATTGCAGAAACCAGCATTATAGTTCCTCAGAGCTAGAGAAAATATGAAAACCATGAACAAAATATGCACTATTTGTGAATTTTTTTTCTTCCCATTCCTTGGAAAAGAAATAATTTTTGAACCTTTAAATTTTTTTCTTGAACAGCTTGAGAGGATCCAGTGAATTATGCACTAAAAAATGAAGTGCATCCTCCACACTTGTTTGATTCAAATTAATGATTGCTCTGATCCAAAATCCCAGATCATAATATGTATTTGTCTTCACTTTACATAGAATTGCAACTTGACAATGTAGTTTCTAATCTCTATCACAGGCCAACCCACATTTCTGTATCTTAGCTTTTAGCAGCTTTGAACAAATGAGAACACAGCACAGCTTTGTAGGGCTAATTTCTTTTGCAAACTGTACAGTACTGATATATTCAGAGGCGTTCTCTAGTTCTGAAATAATAACAAAATGAGACGTGTTTCCAAACAAATAAAGTTTTTTTTGGAAATATAGTGCCTTTCCAGTTAGAAAAGCATAGTTCCAAGCCTACTAGCTTTTATGACAGGCTTGACATATTATTAAGAATAACAAAAAGTCCTGGGTGTGTAACAAAAGGGTAAATGCTTGACAATATGCAATATTATATCCATAATGACAAACAAATGCTTCTAAAAATGTACTGGAACTGAACTAACTTGTTGAAGAACTTGAAGGTCGGTTTCAGACAAGGGGCTTGGTATATTAAAGCGGTCACATTGCCCACAGAGGTGCCCTGTCATACAAAGTACAACATTCCAGCACTCAAACACTTCTTTTCCAACAGAATGCATCCTTGATTTGTCAGGCATGTGACATACTCTATTAGAAGAGGATACTGGTAAGTGTCTTCACAGAGCAAGTTCTGCTGAGCAGCCTGCAGAAGTGTCACATTCTGTTAGAACTGCTACCCCGTCCTCACGTCTCATTATGCATGGAATACTATACTGGAGGGTATCACCTAATGAAATTAATGCTGGAAATGAAACACAAAACAGGAGATGATTGCATGACAATGACAATACATCTGCCCACTTTAGAACATGTTACAAAGTGAAGGTACATCTCTCATTATTTCAACCAGCTTCACTGTATTATAACTGTTTTTGATGTACTTGCAAATCACTTTAAATGGCTGCAGAAGTAACATGTTACTTTTGTTGTTGAATTTATGCAAACATGTCTGAATTTACTATTTTCCTTTCCTTCTCCTTTATATCATTTTGTCTTTTTAACCTCCTATTGTGACTGTTTAGAGAAAGGTTTCTTCCAGAGTTTACGTTCCTCAACTTGTCTATGCTGGCTTGAAAAATCTTAGTCTAAAATGCTTAGGAACCCACTGCTACCAGTCACAATATACTAAAAACTAACAACAGAATGCAAAGGAAAATATAATGCAAAATATAGGAATTAAGGGTCCACAATACAGTTCCAGTCACACTTAAGCTGTTCTACCTGAATATTCTACGTGGCTGTTTCAGAGTTGGTAATTCTTGAAAGAAGGATCTGTCACAGAGGTGTCTGCTAGATCATATCTGAGACAATATTGAGACTGACTTTAGTAATGTCAGAGTGTGTTACTAGAGTTCCTAAACAAAGTGGCCTTCATCAAGAATAGCTACTCTTTGCAGCATTAAGGCAAGTAAGTGTCCTCCAGCACCTTTAAAGCAACAGAGGGAACATGGGGGAATACAAGGGAATCCACTAGCTGCACAAAATGGGTTGATTTGTGTGGTCTTTCTAAATGACAATTCCTACTGCTCTTGGATTAGAACAAAGGGCAAAAAGAACCATTGGTCTGACTTGAGAGAGGACTTATTGTGGTCTTGTGAAAACCCAAATTCACCTGTCCTCTTTCCTCTACCCCGTACTCAGTTTGAAAAATTGCATGGGAAAGACAAGCATAGAGAAGACTTTCTGTTGAAAATGCAGCACTCAAATGCTAAACAGAAGAGATTTACAAGATAAAAGGGATCTTGACTTCACAGTGTAGTGCTTAAAACTACACACTTTGTCAGGCTGTGGAGCCCTGGATCATGCTCCCCGTTTTGTGTTCTACTTTTAAGAGTCATTGATTTTAAAACACCCATAGTAGTTTAGAGGAGTGTTTCCCATCTGGGTTTCATAGCCACTAGGATGGTTAATAATGCTTTGGGGCCTTTAGTTATGAAGAGGTGCTATGAAGTATTCTGGGACTGTTGTTAAATAACAATATAGGTTCTTTAAGTTTTAAACTTGGATCCTACATGGCTCAGTCCTACAGAGAAAATAATTTATGACTGCCATAATTTTTGTTATCATCATGCAATTCATTTCATTTTCCCCTTAGCTCAGCACTCATGATTATAACTTTTATAAAGTAATTTTAGTCAGTATTCTGCAGGACCTTGATCCACAAGGGCATACAGGGATGGGGAAGAAGATGTAATATAACACATAAAAATTCCAGCTATATTTTCCTTGGTTGTTTAGCTCTCTTCCTTTTCTACTCAGTCAAGTTGGATGTTTTTTCTCTCTTTGTTTAGGTAAAATGGGAGGAAAGTAATTTCACAGTGTACAGCATATTTTCATCTGTTATTTTTCAGGTAATGAATGAAGTTATGCACGCTTGGCATTTATTCAGCTTGCTCATATGTGTTGGATTGTACTTTTTGAATAATTCATTATGCTCCTTACACTCCTGTAGACACATCAGAGTATGTAAGGGAGTCTGCAGAGAGACATGCAACTGTCGACTAGTTGCTGTCATCTGAGCAGAGGTTATGAACAAAACTGAGCCTCTAGTAAACTAAACATGTAAAAATGGTGCAGAAATGCGAGATCTTTGCTATAAAAGCTATACATCAAGGGACTCAAAATATGAAAATTTCATTATACAATTCTGTTAACAGAAAGGTCATAAAATATTAGAAGATGGCACTACAGAAACACGACACTACAATTGTTAAACCAGTGCCTCTCAAGGACAGACTTTTTTTAATCAGAAAAATAACTACCATTCTAAAAATATAAAAATTATCTTGTGCAATGTTGGAAAAATGGTTTTCATCTACATCATACGAAAAAACTAAACTTAGCATAGGATGCTCAAATTTTATTTTTGCATTTTTCCGTTTCAGTTGTTTCATTGCCTGTATGTGAACACATACTGTTTCATGAACTACTTGCTCAGATCCTGCAGACCACTGATAATACAGAGGCCATGAGTTGAGAAATAGCCTTAGATTTGGCTACTCCTACTCCTTCTTTCATTAGACTTACTCAGATTAAGTGCTACAAGTAACAACAGCTGCTATAAATCTGTAGGACTTATTCTGTTTTTTGCTAGAAGCTGTCTGATGAAGCAAGGGACCAAGATCAGCGTTCTGCTAAATTGTTATTGCATACTGCCCATCTTCACATAGACACGGAAATACACATGCGGGTATTTCACAATGTTTTCTCTTGAGTTTTGATGGAAGCTGATTAGTTAAATAGGTGTTCTTTGTGGCTTGGTCCTAAGACAGTAATGGTCTCTTTGAAGGTGCTAAGGGCTTAAAAGATGTAAAATGCATTCATATCATATCACACCTGATCGCATGTCTAAAAGTGTATTTTTGCAACCATGAAATCTGGGATTTTTCTTACAGACTTTATTGGAAACTGAACTGTATTCTTATGTCAAAGTAAGGAGGGTTAGCAGAAAGATTGACATTCATGTGAATTCATAGATGACTGGAAACTAATAATTATTTCATTCTATACTCAATATATTATGAGATGGATTTTTGTACTGTTTTAACCATTGTGCAAGAAATAGCATGACATGAGGGAAATATTCCCCGTTAAAATCCCCATAGAGCTCATTATAAAGATGAAGCGATTACAATACTGAAAAAAGAATGAAAAATTAGTCTGAAAACAAAAGTGAATATCACATGGGGTTTGGCCTTATGGTTTAGGGCTTTTTTTTTTCATTGTATTTTGACATTTTTGTCACTTGGTCATCACTGGAAACTTATTTGTGGTACTGCTGAGAGAAGTGTCATGGAACTCAAAGGGTTGAACTGATGTTTTGGGGGAAAGTGGATTTTCATGTTGCTCTTCAGTAAAACTTTTATTTGGTAATTCCATAAGACATGATCCTTACTGCAGTCACAATGTTAAAATATGAGAAAAAAGAAAAAAAAAAAAACCAAAATAAAAGTCCTGCAGAATTTTCTGAACACAAAAATACATCTTAGGTGGTAAGGGCAAAGTATTTATCATATTTTTATTTCTGTTTGTGACTTTGGTTATGAAGTCTTGGACAATTGGCTCTAGGTGACCCTGACTGAGCAGGGGGTTACACAAGATCACCTTCAGAGGCCCCTTGCAACCTCAATTTTTCTGTGATTCTGTGGTTAAGAACTTTAACCACATTTGTGTTTGACACAAGTCAATGAATTACAGATTTTCTTTTTTATTGTTATTTCTCTTTAGTTAATTGTAAGGACAATTCAGAGGGAAACCGAATTTGTGTCATTCACTCTGTTTCTTCAGAAAGATGTGAGTACCTGGGGAATGTAGCCGGACTCATTGTGAAGATGCCTTTCAATTCCATAAGAAATGGAGTTTGGTAGGATACAAAAAACATGTTTTCACTCCAGCAAAATAGTGAAGTATTGTTCAACGAAGTGAAATGGTTTATGAAGCCCAGAGTATCCCTGTCACATTCTCTTGCTTCAAACCCGTATAATGACTTTTACATAAAGTGGTTCCTGAATTGCAGCAACGTAGGAGAGAGGAAAAACTGTCTTACAATGCATTCGTAAGATCTTTGGAAAGCAACCACAACTCTCATCTGCCTTCCTCTGTACTATTGTCGACTTTTGTAGGCCAAACGAGTTCACGTACTGTTGTTATCATAATGATTTTTCACGATGTTTTGATCGTGAATATATTTTTATACATATATATGTGCATAAGGACTTAATGACCATGTGAAAAAAAGTAAAAACATTTTAACAAACTATCAACTATGAGAATATTTGGCTCATTTTCAAGTGCTTTTTATTAATTTCATTTGAAATTCTGTTTATTACATTGCATTACAGTCACTTGGCTGTGAATGAAGATTTTATTATGCTTAGTCATATCTATATCCAAGAGTATTTTTTATTTCCTATCAAAATTGATTCCCTCTAATCATTAAAGATCCATTATAAATAATACATAAATTTGTACTAACATATTAAGAATATATTCTGTGTAATGTAGTAGCATACTCAGGCATAGCATTGCCAGCCTGTTGAGGGAGGTGATTGTCCCAATCTACTCTGCCTTGCTACAGCCTCACCTCGAATATTATTTTGGGCACCACAATATAAAAAAGACATTAAGCTCTTGGAGAGTGTCCAAAAGAGGGCAGCAGATATGGTGAAGGGCCTTGAGGGGAAGCCATATGATGAGCGGCTGAGGTCACTTGGTCTGTTCAGCCTGGAGAAGAGGAGACTGAGGGGAGACCTCACTGCAGTCTCCAACCTCCTCATGAGGGGAAGAGGAGGGGCAGACACTGATTTCTTCTCTGTGGTGACCAGTGACAGGACCTGAGGGAATGGCCTGAAGTTGTGTCAGGGGAGGTTTAGGTTGGGTCTCCGGAAAAGATTCTTCACCCAGAGGGGGCTTGGGCACTGGAACAGGCTCCCCAGGGAAGTGGTCACAGCACCAGCCCGACAGAGCTCAAGAAGCATTTGGACAGCGCTCTCAGGCACATGGCAGGACTCTTGGTGTGTCCTGTGCTGGACCAGGACTTGGACTCAATGATCCTTGTGGGGCTCTTTCAAATCAGCAGATTCTGTAATTCTCTCATATTAACTCTGAAATACAAGTATTGAAAGATTTTATGTAAATGCAAACCATATACCGTTAGGGTCAGATTCAGCTGACCAAACATAGACCTCAAGGGCTATTTGAGCTCCTTTGGGATAATCCTCCTGGTCAACAGACACTTCTTTAAAAGTGCATGAGCTATCCATAAATCTCATATCAGCTAGCCCTGTGTAGACAGCTGAAAGACCCATGTGTGTTTAAAATGGTACTTGGTGCCTGTGTGCAGGCACTCAAATCTTATTCTAAAATTATTATTCACTTAAGCACCTACCTTTCCATCACAGAGAGAGCTGGTATCATTTCATCAGTTGGATCATTCTGTAGACTATTGGCTGTAAAGCAGTTGAAAAAACACTGGTGAGTGACATCATTTGAAATACCATACTTTATTCTATTCATCCCTTACCCTTGTAAAAGACATGGGACTTCTGTAGACCTTGTGTAAGATTTATCAGTGTGTGTGACATCTCAAAAGGCACTGAGAGCCTCTGAGTGGGCACCTGAATCAAGACTAAAATCTTCTGAAAATGCAGTGGTATCTTGGATGCTAGCTTGCAAGTGGACACCTGAATGTAGGTGTCTAAGTCTTTGCAGCTTGTCCACATTGGGAGTTGTCTTACTTTCACTATAAAGGAGAGCGCAAAACAGCTGTTTTAAAATTGAAGACATTACATTTAATGTTCCTACAGTGCACAGTGTTTGTGCTACTGTTATGCAGCCATTGGCTAGCAAGTCCCTACGAATTGAAAAGATAGCATCAGCTGACACTACACAAAATTATCCTTAAGACAAAAATTATAGAAAGATGGAAAATAAAATATAATCAAAACCGTTAATAAAACTATCTCTTTTGCAGAAGAAAACTCCATTGTAATGCAGTCTAAATTGAGATACTGTTAATTACAGATCCAAGACTACAAGAAGCATTAAGCATAGAGACCTTCTCAATTACTTTATATCAAACTTCTCACTTTGCCTGGAACTCCCTATTTGTATCTCATGGCATTTGTGCTTAGCATCTTGTATCTGTTGGATTAAAAGAAAAAATACTTCTTTCCTTTTTTATTTTAAATTATCAAAATATTACATTTAATTTATCAATTCATATTTTGAATTTCTTGTGCAATTTGAAGTGGATAGAAATGTGAATCTTTTATTCATTACACTACATAGTCACCACCTTACATGCACCACAACAACTAAAGTATAGTGAGTACCTGCAGCTGTTTTGTAGCAGATGGCTATAGTTAGCATCTGATTTTTTTTTTACTATTAGCAAGTGCAGAGCACTTGATTAAATGGCCCAATTACAAAAAAAAACAAAACAAAAACCAACAAAACACAGACCATTTTAGAAGCTATAGTTTGTCTTTTCTCTTCTTTCGCCTTATAATTGCCATATAGCTTCATTGTATTGTTTCCTCATCTTAGTTAAGGTTTTTTGGTATTGGTATTTTTCAAGACTCCTGCTTGATAGTTTTTAAATCAGCATTGTATGCACCTCCTGCAGACATTCTCTCCTCTAAAGGGAACTTACAGTGATATTCTTAAGACTTCATTTCACAGCTTGAAAAAACTTGCAGACATTTCAATCTAGTTTGGAGAAGAACTGGGAATCAGGAAGGTAATAATCATGTTAGATTTTTTCCAAGCACACTATAAACCTAAAAATGATCCCTTTGCTCTGAAATACCAGAAAATTAGCCCAAGCTACCTTACTCAACTTCGACCCCATTCCACTTGGAAGGAAGGTGGGATTCAGAGGTTATGAGAGGTTGCTCTACAGCCTTCTTGAAAAATAGTTTGTAGTCAGCTGTAGATCAGTAATGAGAATTAAAGCTGATCAAAACTATATTGGCCTCATAACTTCTTTTTTTTTAACAAAGTTTGATCAACAACTGCCTATAAAATAGTGTATCTTAATTTTATCTCTCTAGTTTCAACAACATCTTTTATAATAATATTAAGTGTTTTTGAGAATTCAATTATCCCTCCCCATCCCACCCAGCAGATGAACTAACATAGCATAGGGAGAAATCAAAATCAGGACTCCATTATAAAACCTGCCATAATAAATTTGGGAAGAGCTACTTTAAAAAACAGTTGTCTTACTATCACTTTGGAAAAATTTGGTCCTTCTTTGAGTGGAATTTTTGAGAAAATGACCTCTAGAGTTCCTTTCCAAGTAAATAATCCTATGAATCTGTGATTCTAAAGCCTGTTTTATCTTTCAAGGAGTTTGTGGCTTAATTGAACATGGATCACAAGAGCCCATCCTGGAAATAAAGTATGGATCAGAGCAAAGCAAGATGAATAACATTATGCAATGGTCCTCACATGCAAAAAGGGGGAATGATTACAAGGAAAGTGAACTATAAGACTAATTTGTTCAACTGGAAAATTGTGTCAATAACTGTTCCCTGCTTAATTCAGGGGTTATGCACAGTTGAAAAAAGGGCAAATTTGAGTGCAAAGTCTTGTGACAGGACTACTGAGAGCTGTCAGGGTTGTTACTTCACTGACAAATCCACTGAATCTCAAGACTACTACTTCTAATTATGTAAGTTCCCTGGCAGACACTGCTTTTATAATTGGCTGTCCTTAGTACAGGCTTTTAGTAACTTCTTTAATGTTGTGTGGGTTAGAAACCGGGCATGCTAAAGGGAGATTATTTTCCCTTCTCTTCATACCATTCTTCTACCAGTCTTCTTTAATCAAAAGTGGACAGTTCAAAAATCCTTCAGACCCAGAAAGTAAGACCTAACTTTGATGTAATCTGCCCTTGGAATTTCAAAACATGATGAAGGTGATGGAAATATTTTTTTCCTTTAAAGTACCTATCACTGTTATGCTCTTCTAATATCCAGGACATAGTTGACTATCTTGCACAACAATACTAAACCCCATTGATCTGCTTGCATTGTATCTTCCCATCACTGTCTAGTTAAGAGTAAACCAAATAATTTCATTCAGTAGGACCAGATTGTTAGTTGAACATGCTTCTCTAAAATTATTATGGGTGCTTGAGTGATAATGATTGGATGACCTACCTACACTCTAATAATGAATAGACTATAGAAAGCAATACAGCATATTAAATTGAGGATATAAATCTCTTTCTATTACTACTGTCTTCCTCAACACTCATGGAAAGTTCAGCTTTTTATGGCAGCTTAAATAAGAACTGGAAAATTATGAAGCAGGCAGGATTAATTGAATGCCCAGGAGATATGGCTGTTGCTGGTCTGCCTCCTCTCTGTTGGTCTCCTGGACTCACCTTACAGTACATCTGTGCATTCACCCTTAATTTAAATTGCATATTTGTGACAGATTTGGATCAAATTTTTTAGGCCTTTTTTGATGAGATTAATTTTCTACAAACTTCAAGGGCCATTCTTTCGTTGACATTACATGTTTGTGTATAAAACTCAGAATTTCCATTTAGGATACTTGCTCACTCTGTAACTATGA
Source organism: Ifrita kowaldi (assembly GCA_013398055.1). Taxonomy (NCBI): domain Eukaryota; kingdom Metazoa; phylum Chordata; class Aves; order Passeriformes; family Cinclosomatidae; genus Ifrita; species Ifrita kowaldi. The sequence continues at coordinate 500,297 of VZRS01006360.1, read as the reverse complement.
CAAATCAGCAGTGTCAGACCAAAAGTTTTGTTTCTCAAAAAAAAAAAAAAAAGGTTGTGGCAGTTCTCTGTCCAATACAAAACTGTGTGCCAATCTTTTCCTTTAACCTCAAAGGCATAAACTCTCATAAAAACTTAATGTTCTTGCATTTACACTGAATAATATTCCATCTGATGTGCATATAAATTAACCCTGTGAAAAAAAATGCCAATTTGTGAAATTTGAAAGAAACAGCTATATTCAATGCTGTCAGTTTACTATTTTATAGAAGTCTTTCTGACTTCTTTTTTACCTGGGTTAATTTGGCTTTGGTAATAAGAAATAAAGGTTTTTGTTGCCTTATTAAACCCTTTTGTTGTAGTATATTGACTTAAGGTTTAACACCAACAGTCGAGGTAGAAGTTAATTACTATTCAGTACCTTTAATTGCAAGCTACAGTTCGAATACTTCAGGACAAGGTAAAGCAAATAACACTTGTCATCAGTAATTACAGCCAGTTTTCACCACCCTGCCTTAAAGGCATTGAGCTGCTACTTTCTTAAGAGGTCACAAAAGATAAATGGCCGAAAAGATCACACTTCTCAAAACATCCAAATAATACTTCACTTTGATAAATCTCTTCTTTATCTGCAATTATGCTTGTGTTCACCATTGAAATTAAGTCTAAAAAAAGCCTTTCTATTCTTCTGTTGCTTTGCGTTCCAAGAAGTGTCCAAGTAATTTACTTCTGCTTACTGTTTAATACTCACATACCTCACCAAGGTCTGTGTTTAGGAATAAGTTGGTGGTTGTGATTTTTTTCTTCTTAACAAACTCCCATAAAGACCTAGTAGGCAAAGTACACCCTTGTAAGAAAAATACACAAGCGAAAAATAAACAGAAGGCTGTATAAAATGAAATGGTCAAAGGGAGACTGGCATAGTTTCTCGAAATCACAGAGAACTCTTTTTCTCCTATGCAGTGTATGTGAAAAACATAAGCAAGTAAATGGAAGAAGAAAATTTACATCAAGCTGTTTCTTAATTGAGCTCTAATGGATCCCCTTCGAGACTCATCATAACAGAGACATTCATATGTAGTCTGATTTGCATCTGTGCACTGAACTGGCTCACAGGTGTTTACCCTTGCTGTCTAGCAAAACCAGACAGTTTTTAGTACTGGCTTGCAATCTAAATCTTTCTCTCATCTCTTCTAAGCAACATAGCCCAAAGCTTCAAAAATAAGTTTGCTGATAACTCTCTGTGAAACATATTTCCCTTTAATATCTGCACCTAAGAAATATAGTTTTTAACCTTTCCTCACAAAGTTTCTATGAGTTGGATAGTTAAGAGTAGGAAACAGAAAATCAAAAAATATCTGTGCTAAACAGTCCCTACCATCACCACCAACTTTAGCTCCTTACTAGTGATTATAAATTGTCACTGACAGAATTGAGTATGTGGTTTCAAGGCCAGCATCCAGTGAAATAGAGAACATTGTAAATTCACATTTGCAATGTATTTGCCACTTTGTTGCATGCGTGGGTGTGAGTTCATTGCACACACAGTAATGTGAATGGTTCTTGAAATAGACTGATCTGAAAAACATTAATCCTGTTGAGAGATGAAATACAGCAAAAGTGATAGGTAGAACTGATATTGTCATTGAAACCACTCTGTGCCTAAGGACAATACTGCTCTTTTGTGTGCTGAACTTCCCTCACCTAATGACCACAAACTACATGGACTGCCTGGAATTATTGGCACCTTCCTATGAGGTTCTTAGCTGACTTTGCTCAGATCATTCAAGTAAGGTATGGTCTGCTAGGACAAGCTCTTAAATGCTGCTATACATAAAAGGAAACCTACCTAGCTTTTGGACTGGTCAGTGCTCATTCTCCTGGGTCATTTCTTTCTCTTGAACTTTCACTGGCCCCTACTGCTCAGCTGTACTGAGAGAGGGGACAGCAGCAAGCCAGTTTAAAAAGGAGAAGCAGCACATATGGTGTGCCAGAGCTCCCAGTCTTCTGAGTCCTGGATTAGGATTTCTCAGAGCAGAGCTCCAGCAACACACAACAACCAGGAACAACCACCCCAACCTTGGCTCCTCCCAGGATCTGATTTATAGGGCTTGTGCCCACCCTGCNTCATCCAGGTATAGATCTTGGAAGACCCCTCTGGGTGTTTTTGACCAGGGCCTCAAAGGGAGTCATCTTACAACTCCCTCCCACCATGGCAGTCCTCACCTCTTTGGGTATGTCAGACCACAGGAATTTTGCCACGGTGGCTGTCACGCTGCATGGTGGTATCACATCAGGGTCACCACTTGTGCTGGAGCTCACAGTCTTCTGATTCTTGGGTTATGATTTTGCAGAGCAGAGCTCCAGCAGCATGGAACAACCACCCCAACCTTGGCTCCTCCCAGGATCTGATTTATAGGGCTTGTGCCCACCCTGAAGCCACAGCTGTTTGTAGGAAGTTATTAAGCACTTTAGGTTGCGGTAGTCCCAATTGGATTCAGGTGTAGAGTCCTGGTCTTGAGTGAGAGTTTGGCTAGTGCACACCATCAGGGTTTAAATACATAATACTACAATATGGGGAGCTTTAGAACCAAAATGTCCCCTTCTTATACGAGGTCTTTTGAGTACTTTTCTTCAAGTTTCATTATCTAACTTTATTTTGAGATTATTTAGGTACCTGAGATGTTCAAATCTACAGTTAATATTTCGTTTGAAAGGAACTAATTTCAGTCAGTTAAATAATCCCTATGAAAGTCTTTTCGATATAAACGTAATTGAATGTTCAGAAGAATTGCTATACTTAAATTAATTTCATAATTGTAGGACTAAGTGATTTGGAGCTGTGGAGCTCATCGTATTTATACATATGTATGTATAGGTATATCTATATATATCTAATCTTAAATATGTCATATCTGTATATTCCTTTGATTTTCTCAAAGTTTTCCATAAAAAAAAAAAAAAAAAAAAAAAAGTGCAGAATTGTCTTGGATCAGATTACCAGGGAAGAACACACTTGAAAGTGTGGAGAGAAAGGCAATCTTTGTTTACCTAGGCATTGCAACTGTAATTTTGTTAGAGATGCAGAAGATGCTTATATGCCAAGCAGGAAGTATTTAAGTTAATCAGTTTATTGAAAGAGTTTTCTTCAAATGGATTGTCAAAAGCAAATAGTAATGTGTTTTAACTGGCAGTCATAGGTCTGGAGAGCCCAAGTATTGAATCCCATTAATAGTTTTCATTTAAGTAAAAAGAAAATCAAGAAATGGAGATGCAATCCAGAAGTTTAGAGCTAAATTATGTGACTGCAAGAATTTTGAGAGCTTGTTTTCATCACAAATAAAAGAGGATGCTGAAGGTGCTAGCCCCAAAACCTGGCAGTAAACAAAGTAGAATGTGTTTCACATAATTCTAAGGATGTATTATAATGCCTCTGTCAATTCAATCCTTAGACAAAAGGTATCAGATTCATTGTTTTCTTAGGACTAAAGTACATAAAAAGAGACAAAAGACAACTTTCACCTTCAATAATGTGTATCACAAACGTGTTTAGAGACCTAAAAGTATCTTGTTTCTCTTTCATCTTGCTGGCTTTTTATATGAAGGCAATCATGCATAAATTGTAAAGACTTGGACATATGTCAGATTAAGAGAATGAAGAGATCCTTGAAAAATAACTGGATTTAGAATGGCAAGCTAGTCTCAGACTATGTCTTAATTTTAACATCCTGTGAGTTTCTATGCATCACCTTTGCTGTGTGAGACTCTTCAGCACCCACAGCAGGTTAAAACTTGTGTGGTTCTGACTATGTATCAGATGTGAGCAGAGGAGAGATATCAACAAATCTGAGCTGATGCCTTCATCACTGGTTTGGTTATGCCAAGTGCTTTGTCAGCAGAGCCCCCAGCTTACACGCAGAGCATGGCAGCAGAAAGTGCTTTTCTGCCATCACAGTCTCACTAATCCTCTCAATGACATAAACTAAGTATGACAAAGACTCTGTCAGCATAAATGTCTCTGCATAAGGTATTTTTCTGACATAACAGTGTCAGTAAGAACTGAGATTTTTTTCACACCCTCAGCTATGAAAGCTCTGCTGATTAAAATTTTGAATGTAATTTCGACTAAGACTGCAAGACTAAGAAATCTGTCTAAGAACCCTTTCTCCTTTCCATCTGCCCTGAGAAAAAGCTGAGATGGCAGGAGCGGGATTTGTGAGCCACAGAAGGATAACATCAAGATGAATTTTCTGTGGGCCAGTAAAATTATGTGATTGTACCACCCTCATTCAAAGATGATATCAAGGAGTTTGGGAAAAACTAAGTAGTGTTTGGGGACTGTAGTGATGCTAATCTGTGATGTGGTTATCAAGATGCCCCTTTCTGTACCTCGATGTACTGGGAAGTTGTTTTTAGGAAATTGTCCATAAAATGTAAGCTCTTTTCCATTGCTTTCCATAGGACACTGCTGGGCCTGTTACCATTGCTCTAAGCACACTGTCAGTAACAGTGCTCTGTAGTATAAACTGAATTTATTATGAATAATGAGAAGAACTCATTATAATGAATATCAGAAATTATAATATATCATACCTTTCCATTCTCAGTTACCAAAATATGTACTTTATTGGGTACATAACAATATGGGCAAATAATGTGCATTATATAATGTGCATACAGGTACATAGAGACCTAGACACATACATACTTCTATATTATATATAGTATCTGTAAAGACGTGTATATATACATACATATATATATATATATATATCTAATTCATGCCTTGAGATGCTAAGATTTAGATGAATTTTTAGACTTACTCGGGGAAGCATAAAATGCAATTTTGCTGGAAAAACCTCGATATTCTACTCCCTTAAGTGACAGATTCCAATGTCATTAGAGATACTCTAAGGTCTGATCCACAAAATTTGTGCATGTCAGTTAGTGAAGTGTTTGTTTATAATGACCATTACACCCAGATATACAGTCTTGTACCAATATATCCCAGAGAGTACAATTTCTTCACAAACAGCTTCTTCTCATGTGCTACATTTAACTTTAAACCTGTAAAGTATCCTACTAAGATGCAATTGAGAGATACCTCTGCCCAAATTAAAGGGCAAATGAGGCCATATGCTGAAGTCCATAGTATGGATTTTATTTAACAGTAAATGTGAGGTAGAGAGATAGAAAGAAACATAAAAGTAGAGGGGATGGCAGGGGGGAGAGAGAGAAAGAGAGAGGGGGAGAGAGATGGGAAGAGAGAGCTCAAGCAGAATATTGTTGGCTAATCTTTACCCTGGGCTTCGCAGTGGTGGTGGTCCTGAGGTTGTTCACAACTTTTCATATTTATACAATTTTGAAAACAAAGGAATTAACGGCCAAACATTTCTCTTATTCCGTTGGTTGAATGATTCCCTCACTTCTATTGCTAATTAATCCCCATGCTCATTTTTTCTTTTCTTGTTAGTCAGTGGGTTTCTGAGTCAGTGGGTCTGTGCTCGGTGGTCGTGATCTACCTGATGTGAATTACCTTTTCCCCAGCCTGAACTCATTTCAGCACAGTTGCTGAACAGGCTTTCCTCGTGGCCCATAAATTCTGCATTCTTTATGTCCATTGCCACTGATACAATCTTCTCTCCCAGATTTGTCAACCTTCCTGGAGGTCTGAGATAACACTCGGACCACAGTACCACCTTTATCTTATCTCAAGTTCCTGTCATGGTGAGTTAACTTACAGTCCAAGTTCCAGGCATATTCAGGTAGGGAGACTTCAGTGGTTGCAGATGCCACCTGTCCCATAACTTGGTGTGATCTTTGTTTGATCAAGGATATGCGTATGAGCAGTTGCTGCTTTACACAGTTTGCCACAGTGGGAATTTTTGCCAAGATGCATTACCCAGGATGTGCCAGCCAGATCTTGCCTCAAGCAGGCCTGGAGTTAGCACCATCCTGTCACTCCATTCTGTGCTTATCTCATGGCAAAGTCCTTCTGTGGTAACAGTGTTTGAGACAGGCAACTGTGCTCTTTAAGTCTTTACATATCCCTGGAATAATTCTAGCAAGTTCAAGAATTTTGCCCTCATTGTTTGCAATTACAGTTCACATTTAATGGTTCTATTAAAAGGCATTGCTTTATTCATAGCATTCACTCCGATTTTCAATTTTCTGCCTGTTTGCCTTTGACTTCAGGTGCTTTGTATTACCTATTTGTATTTATTTAACTTGGCATGACTGTTTTATCTGCAATTCATGTGCACTTCATTACTGCAATTAGGTGACTGAACTTATGAACTTGAATGTATCACATGGGCAGCAAGTAACAGATTTTCTGCCTTGAGTGTTTTTTTTCTCTGGGTATTTTCTCCTAGACTGCATATTTATTGCCTGAGTAGTTGTTATCTTCATTGTTATTCTCTTGGGAGTCTTCTGAAACTACTGCCAGAGGTTCACTTACATGAAGATCTGGCTTTTGATTCCTGTTCACTAAGCACTCCTCACTTCAGACAGTGTCCAGTTGTATAGAAGTTGTTTTTACACTCAGATCATACAAATATATATTCTCTCCTTGCTGGTCATCTCTCTGGCTCAGTGTCTCTGGTATTGCAGGTTACAGAGGTAAAGAGGTTTTCAAAAGTAGAACAGGAAAGTTCTGTCTTCAAAATACCCTATTACTTAGGGTACTGCCTTAGGAGAGGAAAGAAGAGACTGAGACTCCTCCAGGGAAAGCTGATATACCAAATGTGGGAACTTAGAATCTTTGTGAGTTATTTCACTTACTCTTATTCTCTAGAGCATGAATAGCACAGAGTAGACTAGACTAGACTAAGCTAGAATGGAAATAGAACAGAATAGAATAGGTTGGGTTGGAAGGAAACTTAAGATCATGTTGTTTAACCCCCATGCCATGGGCAGGGATACCTTCCACTAGACCAAGTTGCTCAAAGCCCCATCCAACCTGGCCTTGAACACTGCCAGGGATGCGGCATCCGCAGCTTCCCTGGGCAACTTGTGCTTCACCACTCTTATACTTAATCTGGGACAAGCCTGTGCTCCTTTCTGTTGGGTGTGGAAGGTCCTTCCTCAGCTGCAGGATTTGCAGCATTCTCCAGAGGAAGCTGCCTGGTCCCTCCCTGGCCTAAAGATGATAGTCTAAACACCAAACCTCTGAGGTCTAAATCATCACCTAGTGACAGATTCCTCATGAATGTGTCTAGTCAGATAAATGAATCTCACCTTTGGCTGATAGAATATACAATAGATTGTCATTTAATGAGACACTTAACTGTAGTATTCATCCAGTTAAATTAATATATTGTTGTCAAGGAATTATTGCCTTTCAGGAGAGATGTATGGTCTTGAATACAATACATAGAAGGCTTGAGTAAAATTTTTATTTTACTCAAGTAAATTTAGCATTAGTTACAGATTGAATATTTAGCAAATATTCAATCTGTAACTTCTCTTACATTTTTTTCATGTTGTATTTCTAGATTTAAAAATGGGTGTTTTTTAGTTCTCCTCTATACTTAACCAGAGTAGTAGTTTATATAATACTGCTTTTATTGTTAATATATCATTATGGAATGCTTATCAACACTCTTTAAATTAGCAAAGGCTTAGCACTTACACAGCTCCAATCTTTCTTCATGGATGTATAGGTGGCTTCTTTTTATTAGGTTTATAAATGATTTTAACATCAATAAAATCTCAAGTGCACCAACATTAACACTAAGTTAATGCTGTGGTCTGCATTTCAGGTCCAGAATTAAAATTACAGAAAAAGACAAGAAAGGTCAAGTTAGTAGTTTTAGAATCTGGGGACAAAAGGAAAAAGGAAGGGCTGTCCTTAGGTCAGCTGCTCCTGGTGTTCGAAGTCTGTGGAAACTCCTGCTACAGCTTTAAAGCACATGAGCACAAAGAGTATATACTATACATTATTCATCCTCTGAAACAGAGCTGAACGAAAGTGTCCTCCTGAAGAGCTCCTCACATGAGAATGTGTAATTTGTATTTGCACAGCACAGCATAGTACAATGCCAGGCAGAGGCTGTGTCCCAGCTNGGCCCAGAAGTGGGGGAGCAAGTCCCATTGTTTGGCTAGCTCTCCACCTCGGCCAAGCCCAGGCTCAGCGTCTTGCTTTCGGCAGATGATCGTGAAGCAGATGAAGGGTCTTCGGGGAAGGGTCTTCGGACCGTCCCTTACAGTTACCTTAGTATACTTACGTAGCTCCCGAGGTCTGATGTAGCATAAATTGCATTCAGAGTATGGTACTGCACTGTGCAGTCACATTGCGTCATTTAGAGCTAGCTGAGGTGCTCGTAACAGACTGTGGTATTTCTTCTTGTAAGCTTGTCTTTAAAGCCCTGGAAACTTGGGCTGAAAACAATTCATTTGACATACTTGACACCTCTATTGGCTACAATGACAATGTTATGCCACAGTGTGATAGTATTGCTGAATGCAATTTCTTCCTAGAAAGTAGAAATGTCAGTTCTGTGGATGGACATTGCTCTTGATTCCCTAATGTGCCACATTAGGGAGAATCTTGAAAATCAAGGACTGTTAGTGCATGGGTGGTTTCCAGACTGTGCTATAAGAATTTGAAAAAAACCCCTCATCTAATAGCTTCCCTATGAACACAGTCAAGAAGATTTTTAATTATACTTCAGTAATTTCTCAAGAAAATGCAGATTGTCTCTTTTTCATGTGCCTGTAGCTGTGTGATGATCATTCCATTAGCATGTTTTATATTATATTTAATAAACCTTATTAGACTCCATTATCTGTCTGTTCTGACCAGTTACAAAGCCAGCCTCACAGGAGTGTTTTCATTCGTATCTTCTAATCACAGTTCTCTGGATGGTGTCCTTGTTACAATCTCTGTACGTGAGATAGTCAGTATTGTCTTGCAACAGTAAAATTTCACAATTCACTTTCAATACTCTCTCTCATTTCTTATAACAATTACTTAAATAAATATTCAATTTCTAGAGCTGTCTGTGGGATTTTAATCTATTTTCAGTCTGACAGACCATTGTTCTCATTCCACTAGTGCTGAAAACATAGTTCATAAATTTTTGCTCCAGCAACTGGAATTTCTACACATGATCTAAAAATGTAATACTGATGATCATGTAATAGATTTTTGCATGCATGATTTCAGGCAATAAATAGCTTAGCTTAGCAGCTACTGAAACCTTTATAAAAGTTTCCCAGTTGTTTCTTAGAATGCCATGCAGTACCACTTTTAAATTAATGTTTTTCAGGAACCTTTAGATCTCTTTCAGTATTTCTAAACATTGACAACTGCTATCACTTGACACCACATGAAACATTTGCACAGAGTTGGCAGACAAAAGTGAAGGTAGAGGATGTGTGCGGGCCTGTGCCTCTGGAGTGGCAACAACATGCTGGGCATCGTGCTCCCTGATTATAAAAATGGCTCCAGAAACATACCTTTAAGCACCTGAAGCAGTCCCTAGCTGATGCTTTGCCATGCACTTAAAATAGTTGAGTAACTGTAGTTTCAAAACAAGATTTAAGAATTTAAATATTTTACAATATCATACATTGAAAAGCATTACCATAAAACAAATTTTATGGGCATTTTAAATTAAACACTTTTTTTTTTTTCTTCCTACAGATTTCATTCAAATATGCAAGGGTACGTGTAGCAGGGTCTTCTGTAAGTATATGCATTAGCCACTTCCTGGAAAAATATGCACAGATTATTTCTGCAGAAAAAAAATTTCACATCAGAAAAAAAATATTACACACCTTTGAAAATTAGAGATAAAAATAATGTATCAAACAGTAACCAATTAAGTCTGTGCAACTGCCCTGGTACAGGGACAATTGAGAACAAAGTCTTTCTTGTGAATGTTAGTTGGAAGGTGATGAGATGAATTATGGATTAAATAATTATGGTTAAATTCTTCCAGCAATTATAAGAAGTCCTCAGAACAACAACAACAACAAAAAATTGTTTGCTAAAATAAATTCAGTATTTGATCTTGATGTCCCAATTCTGCACTAAATTAAACTTATCATTCACTTAGCACATCTGAAATGAACCATTTATACCAGCAACAATGGTCTTTAATTAAACTATTCCATGATCTCTATTATCTGCCTTACAGAAAGGTTCAGGAGAGTAATTAACACTCTTCGCAACAGCAAAAAGAGTTATTAATCAACACTAAAATAAGCACATGGAAACAGTTGTAAATTAATAGGTTTATAAATTAATAGGTTTGTAACATGAAGACCAGTAAAATTTAGCAAGTCTTTGAGAATTTACTGTAAAAACACTGCACTATTTTTACATTCCTAATAGCAAAGACAGACTTAATTAGCAAAGGTGATCCTAATAGCAAATTAGGACCTAATAGACAAAGGTCTTGTCTTAGGTACATAGAGAAACATTTCTGACTTAAAATTTCAACACAAAGCTGAATATTTGGTTTGATAGCATTATCTCAGCTGTTTTATTTGATAATAAAGATGATAATTTGGAATGGTTTATATACCTCTCAATAGTTATGTGGGACTTATAATATATTTCAACCAGCCTGTAGATACAACTGTAGGTAAAATGAATATATCAGAGAGCTCAAATTCTAACTTGACATGTCTAATTTCTATTACAAAATTCGATTTTTCTAGGTTTTTACATGAGGTCATAGCATTTTTAATCTACATGGTTTGGGTGGGCTTTTTTTCTGAGTTCTTTGCTTGGCTTTTCTTAGAGATTTAGTAGAATGAGGGCAGAAGGTAACTACGGTCTACTTACTGTAGTTAAGTGCCCTTCCTGTGCTTTAATGCTACCCTGAGCTCATTGCCCCTGACATGAACACGAGCCATTGTTCCATTAATGGCCTTATTGGGGAAAGGCCAAGGTTGGCGTCACAGGGCTGAATTTGCACAGGGCTCTATAGCCCCTTTCCCTTCTAGAGGTCAGGCTGACTGTGCTCAAAGCCAGTGCTGATGTGGTGCAGCTGCCTAATCTTGCAGCAAATGTCTGGGAGAAGACTTTGGGTGGCAGAAGGACCTCACGGAGGCCTTGCTGGAGGCCTCTACCCTACGGCACTGAGGCTGCACCTCTGCTCAGCCCCATGGTCCTGGCCTTTGCCTGAGCTATGCCTAGGCATGGCCATGGAAACCTGCTGCTCGACTTCGTGTCTCCTCAGACTGCACTTCTGCAGATGTCACAGTGACTGCAGGACTTGTCCGACCATGGGGACAATCAGTGGTCCTGCTCTGCTCTTTTTGCTCACATGCTGTTGGGCAGCTGTGCTCCCCAGCAAAACCCCACTGCTCTATCCACCTCTTTTTGGACTTTGATGCCAATGTGGGGAGCAGAGACAGTGACATTCAGAGGAGCCACCATTTCTGCTATCACCACTCCTCTCTTGGATGGGGAAGTTTTCCTTGCACAGGTGAAAAAGGGCAAGGGCTTAAATGCAGCTCCTGAACAACGAAATGAGGAATGCTCAATGGACTACCTGGCAGGTAGTTAAATCACTTGTCCAAAACTACAGACCACCTTTTCTCTCCCTAATGATTTATCAGAACTACTACTACTTCTTTTTACCCTTTATTACGATCCGTGCTAGTTTTCTCAGCTCAGGATAAAACAGTGTTACAGTTGTTGGTATAGTGTTGTCATCCTCTGGCATTCAAAAATCATTCTGAATCACAAAGTAAAAGCAGCTCTTTTAGTTCTCCTTTTGCCTTCAGTCCCCTTGACTTACGTATTAAAGCTTTTCTATCCAATAATTTTTTCATGTCATGTTTTCTTGCCTCTTTTTGGTTGGAAGCTCACATCCTCAGGTAATCATACGGAAGTGAAAACACAGGAAATGAAAAGAATTGACTTTATGAAGTCTGGTGAGTCTGAGTAATGGTTTCATGGACTTTGTTGGTGTAGCAAGTTTGGAAAATCCTTCACCCAGAATTATACAATGCTTCCCTGTCTCCTCTATGCCATATTTTTAACATTAATTTTATTTTCTATGAAAAAAAAATTCATTGAAGTACTTGGCTCTCCTGTGCACTGGCATTCAGCCACACAACGGTTGATACTGTAAATGATTCCGTATTCCTCTGAAATTCAGTTTGAAGCCAGAACAGCTGAGTAGACAGCATTTATGTAGACCAGCTGATGATGTTGTTACAAGGGATACTATTTTTGCTTTCAACTTCACCTCACACATGAGTTAACAGCAGCTCTGCCAGTCAATGCAAATGTCTTGGAAAAGGGTCTAAAACTGGCAGTTCGTACAACAAAAGTTGCATTTAAAATGTCTGTCTGTAAGCAAAAGAAGATGCACACAGAAACGAGATATTAAATAGGTTCCATTACATTTTTTTAAGCATGCAATGTATCAATTTTATCTCCCTGGAGCAGTATAGAAAGAAAACATAAAATGGTTTTAAAACCCGGACAAATACTCTAGACAAATACTCTAGACTTTGTGAACATTATTATCCATTAAAAACATGCTATCCTGAACAAAGCATTCAGTCTCTTTTTGTTGGTTTGTTTTGTTTTGTTTTTTTTTTGCAATAAAGGCGTACATTTAACGTAGGTTCATGTTGTTCTAACTGTGTTTTTATGAACAAATAGTTAAACATTTACTTGATGACAAAGAACTAGGAAAAATAATAGGGTCAACAGCATGTCTCCCACAACATCCAGAAATTTCTTCCTCCCTTATATTTTACTTTTAGCAGTGACTTTACTCCAGTGTCCTGGGATGCTCTGAGAGATCTGGGTTTGAGTGTTCAGGGCACACAGGGGACTCAGAGGTTCACACCAAGTGCACGCTGAGTAGAGACAGGACTGACAACAGAGGAACTTCCCATTATGATTCACTGGTGCTCCCATTTTCTGCAATTCCCCTGTTACCTATAGGGTGTTTGCCTGCTGCATAATCCAAAGTAGCTGAATATCAGGGTTATTTATAAAACGCTATCTTTTATTTTACTTTACAGAATTTTACAATTTTTTTCTATTCTGTATTTTAAACTTTATTTGTTTTTGTCTAGAAATTATCTAAAAGCAATAAAATACTAATGTGGAAGTACCGTTGAGAAATGATGGGAATATTTACTTCATTTGGATAATACTTGAACTCTTTTTTTCCTTAATACAAGTACAGCCAATGATTAGGCTCTAATGAGTGCAATCTGATTTAATATGAACAAGGAAGTTTTTGGCACTGCAACTTTTAAAATTATAATCTGTGTGACCAATATTCCTACTTTTCTATGATCTCTCTAATTTATTTTTATTACCACAGAGGTTGTTCTGTTACAATAAAAAAGTTTAGGGATAATTTAATTTCTTCTTTTACCTGGATATCTTTAATGATTTATTTCCTTGAAAAACAATCAATGACAGCAGATACAAATGAAAATCATTAATCTCTGTATAATGCGTGCTGAGTTTGGACTTTATCCAGGGAGTATCTTACTTAAATATACTGGTCAGGACAAAAATCTTTGAAAATTACTCTCACTGAGGTTTGAATACAACAAAATAAGAAGCAGCTGTCCCATTTCTACAAGTTAACAGAGAAGATGTATCTTTCCAAAATCTTCATGTTTAAATTCAGGTTTAAGCTTTATATGTCAATATCTTTCCACTTTGCCCTGATTATCCTGCTTTCATAAAAAATGGATTGATAAACAGTTAACATTAGTAGCAGCTGAGATCAAGACATGTACAGCAGATGCAATAATGCTCATCGTTGCAAATAATCATCATCTGGATGATTGCACTGAGACTTCTCTATTTCCTGCATGCTACTTAAGTCCATTGAACAGGCCTGCATTTGAATAGGGTGTTTGTGGGGGTTTTGGGGTTGGGTTTTTTGGTTTGTTTTCTTGTTTGTTTTGTTCATTTGTTTTTTCTCTGGGATTGGTAAATTTTTTTTTTCAGATTTTTAAAATTTTTTCACTAATTTCTCTCCTAACTCTGCAGATCAATGTAAGATATCTGTTTCCAAAAACCTTACATATTTATCCTATAGATACCTGATTTATGGGGGATTATCAGGGTCCTGTGACAGAAATGATCAAGGGTTTCTGACTTCAGACATTGCATCTTTGGGTTTGACTTTGTGTATGGATGTGCTGACATTCCCATGTGCTGTTCCACACGTTTTATGCTGTCTTCCTGAGAGCAAATGCAGGAGGACAGTATATGGGCTTTGGCAGAGTGTAGTGCTAACGCAGTTGGACTGTTTCTGGTGTATGAGGTAGGTCTTTCAAGCTGGGTTGGGGTTTTTTTTGATTCATAGATATTTATAAAACTAAAGTGGCCTTGGGGTTTTGTTCTTATTCCATTTGCGGCAGTCTAACTTGGACTTCGAGCAGAAAATTTATACCTACACTGACTCCTTTTCTTTCCGAGCTAGTGCTTTCGTTCTTCCTCCTTCCACGTGTACTCCTGACAGCCTTACAGTTGATTTTTCAGTCAGGAAAGGCCACAATGCCTTTCCACAAATTTTTTCCAAGAGTCTGATCATTTTTTTGAATGAATGTGAAGGAGTCCTGGAATTTCTGCGAATCAATATGCTTAGTTCCTCCATGCAGCATTGGTAATTCCCTCAATTCACTGAAATCTGACCACTTCAAACAAAGAACATTTGGTAACATTTACAGAACTCCTTTTTTATTTATGTAATTAATTTAAAATGACTCATTTAAGGTTATTCTCTATTAAATCCTTACAAGGATATCCAGATCAGTATAAACTTAGCACTGCTTCATGTTGATTTTTAATGACTTAGCAATGAAATCTGCCAGCTGTCACAAATATGAATAGCCAAGGCTATTCAATAATAATACCATTATTAGTTGCATTTGTTCTCCAACACTGTATTTATGAAGTTAAATACTTCTGTAATGATACTGTTCCCAATCCGCCATCTGTTGAATGATGATAGGTCTTTATACAACACTTACTGCAAAATTAATACTGAATTCTTCTATGGTTATTAAAAAATTGCTGTTTCTTGAGACATCAGCTATACAGTTTCACAAACATGTCTTTAGAAAGATAAGAGCGAGAAAACAGCCTAAAACCTTTGAGAAGTTTGTAAGCAAATCAGACATTACAGTAGAAAATAGAAATCAGGAAATGCTGGTGAAAAAAAGCTAAAAGACACATCCTAAAAGACAAAGAAACCAAGTAGGATTATCCAAAAGCCCAATAACAGAGAAGTAGGAATCAAATTCTTGTAACAGCAAGTGGGATACTTCATCTTACATATGTTAGAAACAAAATGAGAGACAGCGCACATTCCTAAATTAGCTAAGAGACACTGAGGAACTTCAGGAAATACTTCAAGGATTGTCTGCTTCTTTATTTCCTTGCCTTAAAGTTTCTTTTGTAGTATTTTCTTTAACATAATGATATTTTTTATTTTTAATCCCTGTCAGGCACCAAGTAATTTTTTTGAGATCTGACAACATCATCTGGGTAAAAGAAGAATGGTGGCTGGGTAAGCAGTGAACTCATTCTCCAGCTGAGGACACTGCTCAAGAGTCTTTGCCTAACTCATTTCTTTGTGTGCTCTCAGGCTTATATGAGAAAGGAGGGCTCTAGAGACCAGGCATATCTGCATCCAGTTACAAACGTTCATTTTGGGGTGGGACTTCCCAAATGTCTAAGTTGTGGAGGCCTTTTAAGTGTTGTTTTGATAGACAAAAAGAGTCTCAAAATGACTGTGATGTATCCAGTTCAATGGACAAAAGCAGACTCACAAAACAAAACAGTAAAATCTCTCTCCTTCACTATCTTTTATTCTTTTATCCACAAAATATTTTCCATTATTGTCATATTCCATGTGCTGATGCTTCTAAGGCAATTAGGATTCCTGCAAGAGAGTTTCTGATGAAAGGAAATGTTTAACAGATGCCTCAGTTGGAATGAATGATAAAGGAACAACCATATTTTCAAGAGCTAAATATTTTGAGATCAAAATTCCTGAAACAAGCTAATTTGTCTTCAAAATATGCATAAAACATAAGCCTGTACTATTTTCAGGACTCAACCTCTGTGTCAGACATAGATTTCCTAACCTGCTGTGATAAAGCAATTACCTCAGGCTTTGAAGTCAGTTATGAGAAAATTTTTAAGGATTCCATAGTCTGGTGGAGACATCTGGCTGGAAAACAGAAATTAGTGCAAATTTATTGCACTCACCTAAGAAATAGCTGAACCAACAGCCTCACCAAAACAACTCATACTTTTTAAGGCTGAAAATATATTTTAGAAAACAGAGTGTCTGTAAATACAGTGGATATTTAGACCCTACATATAAATGAAGTTATTTACTTCTTTTGAATAGTCTAAACCACCTTCTGTTAGGCAACGAAGCCACCGAGAATAACTCTTCAGTAAAATGTAAGGTTTTTTTTTCAAGTTGTCTTTTACCTATTCTATTGGGTCTGACAGAGATTGAGTTAATTTTTCCCACAGCAGCCCTCATCCTGCTATGCTTTGGAGTGGCAGCTGGAAAGGCATTGGTAACATACACCGGTGTTTTGGCTATGGCTGAGCAGCGCTTGCACATCATCAAGGCTGTATCTCCAACCTTACTCTTTCTCCAGGAGGCTGGGAGTGGGTAAGATCTTAGGAGGGGATGTAGCCAGAACATCTGATCCCAAATGGCCAAAGGGATCTTCTATATCACATGGTGTCTGCTCAGCAATAAAAACTAGGAGAATGCAAGGCGGATGGCATTTACTATTATGACAATTGACTTCCAGAACAACTGTTACGTGCACTGGAGCCCGGCTTCCAGGGAAGTGGCTGGACATCACCTGCTGTTGGGAAGAAGAGAATAAACCATTGGGGTTTTTTTCACTTCCACACACAGCCTTTGTTTTCGCTTTATTAATCTTCCTTTATCTTGAACCATGAGGTTTTTCCCCTGTTATTTTCTCCTCCACCCTGCCCTGATGAGGAAGGCAGTGATACAGCATATTAGTGGTCCAGCCAAGATCAACGTACCACAGTCCTTTTTGGCTCACAAACAGGGACATGAGGAATTTGAGATAAGGCAGAGGCAAAGGGTGGAATGTACTTGGGTTTTGTGGCAAGGTTTTGGTGGCAGGGTGGCTTCAAGGGTGGCTTCTGTGAGAAGCTGCTTGAAGCTTCCCCTATGTTTGACAAAACCAATGTCAACCAGCCCCAAGACAGACCCATTGCTGGCCAAGGCTGAGCCCATCAGCAATGCTGGGATGAGATATTTAAGAAGGGGAAAAAACCTGTGCGATTTAGCCAGAGGAGTAAGAACGTGTGAGAGCAACAACCCTGCAGACACCAAGGTCAGAGAAAGAGGTTGGGCAGGAGGTGCTCCACATGCCGGAGCAGATTCCCCTGCAGCCCGTGGTGCAGACCATGGTGAAGCAGCTATGCTCCTGCAGCCCATGGAGAGCCAGGGTGAACAGAAACCCAGTTCATTATCATACTCTGGTTTAATTGACAGTAAATAAAACTGATTTCTTCAAATCAAGTCTTTGCCTGTGACAGTAACTGGTGAGTGATCTCTCCTTGTCCTTATCTCAATCCATGAGACTTCTCTGATGTTTTCTTTCCCCTTTCCAGTTGAGGAGGGGAGTGATAGACCTGTTTTGGTGAGCACCTGACATCCAGACACCTGAAATCTTTCTTCCTGTATATTTATTAAAAGCAGACCAAATTTATTCACAACAGCATGAAAATCCTCCTGATTCAATGATTTTCAGACAGAATAGCTGGGATACATAAATCTGGATGATCTCTCTGTGCCTCGTTTATGAAGTTAACCCTTCATATACCATTTAAAATAAATAAACTCCCATTTTCAGGGGGTTAAAACTTAGTGAGACAGATTTCACCCTAACTGATTAATTTGGTATTTGTAAATTTTTGCAATTTCTCTTTTACAATTCTATTCACATTTTGTCATGGTGCTTAAAACAGTGTATCTTGATTTCTTTCTTTCAAAGAAAATTAAATATCAGATGATGCCTCCTGTAAAAGGTAATTTTCAATTTAATTTCTAACTCCCTTACTTACTAAAAATACATTATAAACTGTGCGAAGTTACCAAAAAACCCTGAAAAAACAAACTTCACGTAAACCCAAAACTAAAAGCCCAGACTTATCTTCTTGATCTGCAAATACACTAATATGGGAAACTGAAAGGTTTTCCTGTCTTCATGAACAGAGAAAACAACCATTTCATCTGAGCAAGTGTATGGAAAGATGAGATTATAGATGTGCAGTCGCCTGACCCCTGGGCTGCCCGGTGGCCCTGGCAGGAGACTGCTTCTTTGGGCAAAGGCTGAAAGTAAAGAGCGCTAGGCTGAGAGTCTCAACTAACCTACAAGCGCACCGCCGTGGAACGGGTTGAGCTGCGGTCGTTGGTAAAGCGGCGAGGGGGCAGAGATAAAGGACCGAGAGAAGGGAGATTCTCTTTAAAGCAGACCAGAGCTTTTATTTCCAATCTCGTGTGGGGCGAGAATCTCAAGGGACAAAGGAACGAACACAGGGTTTTAAGGCACAGAAAAAGGGGAGGGGTTTACAGCAATGTCCAATAGGAAGAAACAAAAGGGGAGGAACTAAGGTACAAACAACCAACCACAGAGCCAGAAGGGAGGAGACAACCCAAGGGAGCCAATCAGAAACCAAATAGAACAGAACCTTCCAGAACTCAATTGCATATGGAACAGAAGGCATACATAAACATGAGTTGCTTAGCCAATAAGGAACTTAATAACAAAGAACTCTCTAGAACTGGGGGAGGAGACAGGCTTAGAGTGGCATGAGGGGTGAGGCCTTTTGACTGAGGATCCGCCTACAGTCCGTCCCTCTGGGCGGATCCATCTGCCCATTGGATGGCAAATCTTGGAGGGACAGGAGGCGGGTCCCAGGCAGGCTAAAGTGCACCGCAACATAGATGTAATCTGAAAGATTCCCTCTTTACATTCAGATTTTAAACTTTCTTCAATCCTTATCTTAATCCTAAAATTACACCCTTTTAACATTCACTTTCCATATATTTTTAACTTGACCCATTCTTTTCCCACCATGAATGACTCACAAAATAAACGTTACTATTTTTTCTTTTAAGTTATCTAACCCATTTCCCTTCTAAAGCTTCTACTGACTCTCAGTGATTGTGACAGGACTATACCAGAGCCTTCAAACAGATTATTTCCTTTAGGTGGTTACCTCTTCAGAAGTAGAATAGCTTAATCTCTACTTTTTAATTTAGTGATTAACTAAATAAGAGAGAAGTTGTTTTAAAGGTTGATTTGAAGTCTTGGAGTTGGTTCTATTTCTACTGAAAAATTGTTCGAATGAACAATTAATTATTAAAAATTTTGATGGAAAATATTTTTTCTTAAGGCAAAAAATCTAGTAATTCAGTTAAACTTAATAATATTCGTAAGGTGCTTGTTTAAAATCTTTATTTGGTGTGATATTCCAGTTACATAATACTGGCATGTTATAAGTGTGCTTCTTTCTTTCAGATAAAAACTATTCAATGGACTTCTCTAGTGGAACTTTAGATCATCTATTTTTCCTTTAAGCTCCATTTACACCGTGTCTGCTGGCACAGAGAAGAGTTGATATGCAATTAGCTGTTCACTTAGAGCACGTTTGAACTTATCACCTTGCTATCTTAAGAAAAACAATATGATAATAAAAATGCGTCATTTTTTCCATGCTGCACATAGCTGGTAGTTACAAGAGAGGTGCACAGGCTAACAACTCTGAAAGAATCCTTATTTTCTGTAGTGACTCTGTTGACCTTGAAACATGGTGAACTATTTCTAAAAAGCATTATGGGCATTTAAAATAAATGTTAATCACTTCTGAAAAATCTATGCCTTATTATGAAGTGTTTCCTTGAAATTAAAACTTTAAGCTCTCCATATCTTTAATTTTTAACTGTGTATGTATACTGTGTCAGCTTTTAGTGTTAGTGATTCAAATGCTACTACCAGGCTGAAAAATACAAATAATCTAATATAATTTGATCTTTTAAAAGCACCATTCATTTTCAGATTAAGAAAAATCATGTATTTTCATCAATTGTAGAGGCAGAATGTTATAAAGTTCTGACATTTGTAACAAAATTGTATTCCTCTGATTATTGAGAAGACCAGAAATAAAAAAATTAAAAAATAGTGGCAAAGTACTTCAGGGCCAATGAATTGACATCTGGTTTGAACTAAAACCATAAGTTTTGACTCTGCAGAAATTTTTTCGAGAAATTGTATCTAAGTACTGTGGTTTTAGACTTGACAAAAAGAAAGAGAAAGCAGATAAAGAACATAGACAAGGAGATAGACAAGGAGATGAACCCAAGATGGTTTAGTAATAACAGCTTGCTTACATGGTTAATTGATCCTAGTGTATGAAAATCATTTTGCCAATACAAGAGAAAATGGTTTGTGTGGGCTAAAATGGTTGATTATTTTCCAGTATACGCTGATTCTTTTTCTCCCATACATGATTTTTTTCCCTTAATTGCCCTAAATTTAAATGATTCTCTCCAATGAAATGTAGACACCTTTTTGTACCAAAAGAATGAATGTACAACGATGATACAAGCAACTCTTACTCACTGACCTGCAGGTAATATCTCACAGAATAAGAGGTGAAGAGAGGAAAGCTTGAAGTGTACATAGAGACTGGAATCAGGGGAAGGTTTTTGACAAGTCCCTTACATATTTTACTATGCGTTCACTTTTGTGAAAAGGCAAGTCTTCAGGGAATATCTCAACAGTGCTAACGAAGTCCAGTCCATCGTATAATTGATTGAGAAAAAGGCAGGATCCTGCTTTGAATCATCCTCTGGAAGAACTCAACTTTATAGACTAAATTAGCAGCTGAGAAGCCTTTGTCTCTCTTCATTGACTATTAAAGAAGAAATGAAGATCAGTGTCTCTAAGCACATATTAATCCTTAAGAAGACCTTTCACTTAATTGAATCATGCCTCTAGATGATGTCACAGCGCAGGATGGTTCCTCAGTGGTTCCTAAATGCAGGCAGCCCTGTGTGACAGCTGGTTCTATAGAGGGACGGAGTTGCAAAGGGAGGGAGTAAAGGGAAAGTGCGGAAGGCTGTATCATGGATTGAAAGGAAAGGAAAAACCCAGGATATTTCAAAATTATGAGAACAACAGAGTGCTTTGGAAACACAGGATTCATTCAGAAGCACAGGAATTTTCTTGCTTCAGATTGTCAAGCCTTTCTGCAATTTTATTCCAGTCGTGTAGAGAGAAACATATTTTTTATGAAAATGTGTGAAGATATTTTTTCTAAATAACCAGTATTGTACTGAAAAAATACACAACTTCTATTCCCAGAGGATCTAATCAAATGTAAATTAATTGCATAGGCTTATGGCAAATATTTTCAAGATGGTTGATAAT
The DNA here is from genome assembly GCA_013398055.1 of Ifrita kowaldi. Classification (NCBI taxonomy): domain Eukaryota; kingdom Metazoa; phylum Chordata; class Aves; order Passeriformes; family Cinclosomatidae; genus Ifrita; species Ifrita kowaldi. The sequence continues at coordinate 478,845 of VZRS01006360.1, read as the reverse complement.
CTTAAATTTGTGTTCAACAAGATTTTATTAACTTGGAGCTGCATTGAATGTTTTCCTTCATGATTGGAAAGATTAAAAAGCTCTGCTTTGGATGTTGTTTCCTTCTGAGGCAGTTGGAATAGGATGCATTTCTAGTCAGTGATACAGGTATTTGGGAATGCACTGAACATGCATTTCATTGCTCACAGAGAGTTGAAGGCTGCTTTCAGATGGAAGTAATTTTTCTCCAGTGGCACTCAATTCTGCATTTATATGAAAATACAGGGGTGAATGTTTGATGTCTATAAGCAGTCTTAATAATCTGTGTCTCTGATAGAGATGCAAGGGGTTTTATACATATTTTTCTCTGCTAGTATATCCTGTCAAGACAGTCACTAATTACTTTCAGAAAATAAGCATTTCACTAACAGCAAGGTCACTTGCATAGAATTTTTTACATTTGGCTATATCTATGCTCCTGCAGGCAAGCTATAATGCATGACAAATCCACCAGGCCACTGTGTCCATGATTCACCAACCAAAATACCTGGCCTGTGGAACCGTATCACTACTGGCAAAATTTGGGAAGTTTTACTTGTCAAACAGACACCCTAACCAGACAGGTTATAATCATGTGTCCCACCATATCAGGCTGTGGCTTCCAGCCACCTGCTGTGCGGTGAAGCAGAAGCAAAATGTCAAGCCTGCAGCACTCAAGGACTCTGCTTTAAGCTCTTGTTTCTGCAGCAGCTAGGACTCCCCACTGCCCGCAAGTGAGCTTCTCTTTCTGACTGGAAACAGGATTGCATTCTGACATCCTGAAGTGCTCCTATTGCACATTTTTGCTCAGCTCTATTAGCAAGGTCATTTTGTGCCAACAGAATAAACTCTTACAATATAAATTATACTCTATTTAGAACACATTTATACCTTTTTAAACTCTTAATTGCACAGGAAATAATATACATTACAAAATTATGATCCTTTTGATATCATCTAATAAAATACCAAGTAAATCACACTTCAGTCTTAAGATATGTAAAGGAAATAATTAATGGTGCTAAAAGTTAATTACAATTATTTCATCAGTGTGGGACTTCTTATATTATGAAGCTCTTTATGTTCTTCAATTTGCTTAAAATAGGGTATTTGCAGCTTCACCAGTAGCAGAACATTGTAGTAAGCAACAAAACCATGTTTTTAAAATGAATTTTTTTATCAGGAATACTAACACAGACATCATTTTGTTCTAGCACTGTTCTTTAAATGGTGTGTGTGTGTGTTATTTAGCCCAACAGTAAACATATTCTTAAAAAGACTCTCAAGTGAAAATTTCAGTTAGTAGTAATGGTTATATTTAAGACAGTATTGTGAACTTTACTAATGTCTCAATTTGACTGCAGTTGATCTGTTAATCTGAGTGTGTAACGATGGATAATACTGGGAAGCCTTGCACATCAAAAAATATTCTTTCTCTAAAGAGATAATACTCATGACTAACTAAGATCAATTAATTGAAATGTAGCACAATGACATTTTCTCAGCTTATTAATGAACATTGATTTGTTTAGCAGCTTCGCACATCTAGTCAGTTTCTAAGTAATTAAACAGCATTCGAATAAAGGAAGGAATTTTTAGACTATGAAAAGGAAAACAATGGACTAAATTCTCCGGATATGTTTGTATGACTGTAACTGAGAAAAAATAAGACAATATATTTAAGAATAATGTATATGGAAAGGAGAAATATAATGTGATATATGATTCTTGGCTGTTTTATCAGCTATACCCCTAAGTCAAAACAAGAATTGTGAAAATGAACATATTAGAAGTAGCAGTCTGTCCCATTTGTAAATTCCCATGTTAACATTTATATTAGAGACAATCACTTTATTTCTAAATATTGTATTTTAACAAACTTTAAAAAGACTCCTTCTGGATTATCTTCACTTTTCACAGCAGCCACAAGGCACACTTTTAAAGAATCTATCAGCAGAAAAGAAAATAAATACAATAAAAACTGAACATGTCTCAGTGGAGATGAGTAAAAGTTAAGTTAATACAACAAGTATTACATTGAACTAAGTACAAATTCAAGTCATTGCATGCAGGAAACACTTGAAAATATCCACGAAAATCACTTCAGTCTCCACTGAACTACCTCCATATTTCAGTCTCTTTGAGCTACCTTGACAATGGTGGAGACATTGTTCTAAATGTGGGCCTGTTACCCAGTGTGCAGCGCCAATTCACATACCAAGGAGAGGTATTTCTATTTTTAATTTTGATTGGCACAAAGCTGGGTGGTAACCAACAAATTCCTAACTCACCCATCATCCATACCTTACACTTTTACACTTTATACACTTTACAATTTATACACTTTAACAAACGAACACATCTGCATTTATTGGTTGCAGGGTACATAACTGTTTCACTAATTAGTACTCAAACCCCTGTTTGCCAGCTACATCTCTCACTTCTCATGCTAATTAGTCCTCATGTGCAGTTCTTTCTTCCATTTGAGTCTGGAGTTCATTTTGAGTTGGGAGTCAATAAGTCAGTGGTCACAAACTCCCCCTTCCAGGCTTACCTTTCCTCCAGCTACTGATCAGTTCTGCTCCACACTGCACCACACGCTCCTGGTGACTCTCATCCAGACAGCCCATTCATCTTGGGATTGTCTTCACTTTTCCTTAAAACAAAAGATTAGCCAAGCACACAGGGTTCACAGTGCAATTGCTTAATCATAACTGCTCAGCTATAGGTACTGATTAACAACTAGAAAAAAACCTGCAAAATTTGATTCAAATATTCAGGGGTTCAAATCTTGAGGGGCTTGATATCAGAAATACTCCCTTTGGTACTACTGTTGGGTATCAATTCTCATACAATTGAAGTGAAAACAATCAGGACTGTTGCTGACCTGAAGATAAACCCCTTGCAAGCAACCATTGCCATGCACATCAAATAGGGTTCTTATAAGGGAAGACAATAAAATCGCACATATCTCTCTGTTCTCCTCTCTGAGCCATGATTCAACTCATCCTAATATAAGTGTCAAAACCAGATTAATTTGTCCGAAAAGTGTTCAGCTTGAACTTAGACATCCAAAATTAAGAAATCTATATCTCATTTTGTGTGAGTTTGAAAGAAGTTCTGTTTGGGCTGTTTTTGTTGCTGAGGATTTACCGACAAAGAAGCTTTTTTCAGCAGTGAAACATTTTGTCCTCGCAGGTAGGATACATCTCGCTTAAGTTTAGACAACTACAATTAAAGTAGTTTGCAATGCTTACTTAAGAGTTAATAGAGATAAATAGGCATCTTGAATCAGACGCATTGCCTATGAAGACAGTCTGGACAAATAATCAAATGTAGACATCCTAATTCACTTATTTGTATTTGGAATACATTCCTAATTGCAGATACAATGTTTGCATTGACAAACAAAGGCATCTCTCTTTTCTTTTTCTCTCTCCTCACAAATTCTTATTCCTCACTATATTACGAAGATACTTTGCAGTCCTATTAAGAGTGATTAAATAGTAGTTTAAGTAGATAATCAATGTCTGCTAAGACAGATTACCTTATTAAAGAGAAATTTAATTTTAGCCATCTCCAAAAATTGGGACATAGTATAAAGTAAAAACCCATGGCAGCCATCAAGGTCACATTCAGAATGAAATGCATCAGATCAAGCATAAGCAGAAACAACTACACACAAACAGCCCAAGTAAAAGTAAAAAACACAGACGTAGGGGTAATTTATGTCTCAACACAGGCAGAGCAGGGCTATGTTTTATGAATCTCTTGCTTAACTTTAAGTGACCTCTTCGCTCTGCAATTAAATTATCCAGAAAGGAAGAACATTTAATTCATTATAAGAGGGAATGATTTTTTTGCTATGCTAATGACAAGGCTTGTACTGAGACATAATCATTTACTTCAGTTGACTGCTTAAATTCCAACTCTTTTCTTTCTCTCTGACTAATGGAAGTTACATTTTCCTTTTTTTTTATGTCCTCAGACATCATCTGTTTGTTTAATGATGCCAAATTCATACAACGTTTTGCTCCCTGTGACATACAGGTGGCTTCCAAAGAAAACTTTTAAATGAATCCTATATTGTGCTTAAAAAGCAAACACCAAATGATGGATAAGAATTGGTGTACTACGAAACTGGACAAACCCTGACATTTTCTTTGTTCATAATCCTTTTGTGCATTAATAATATCTTGATAAGGGCTGGCTGTAGGGGCTAACATGAAAGCCATAGCTGCCCAGACAGTATCTTCTTTGAGTCTAATCATCCAAAGGAAAGGACTGGATCATAGAGGAGGCACCAGAAACTCAAGTCCCGGCGATCAGCTGGGGGTCATTGGCAGCTCTTTGCCTCTCAGCCTGTCTGAGCCCTCTTCAAGGGATGAGTACTTCTGCAGAGAGAAGGTACAAGATCATAGAATCATAGGTTCATACAATCATAGAATCATTTACATTGAAAAAGACCTCCAAGATCATTGAGTCCAACTGTTAACATAACACTGCCAAGTTTACCCTGAAACCATGTCTCTAAGTGCCACATCTCCACGTCTTTTAAATACCTCCTGGGATAATTACTTCCCTGGGCAGCCTGTTTCAATGCTTGACAAACCTTTCAGAGAAGAAATTTTTCCTAATATCTAATTTAAACCTCCCCTGTTTCATCTTGGGGCTGTTTCCTCTCATCCTATCGCTTGAGACTTGGGAGAAGAGACCAAATTCCGTAACACTATAACTTCCTTTCAGGTTGCTGTAAAGAGTGATAAGGTCTCCCCTGAGCCTCTTTTCTCCAGGGAATTTTTGGAATTGATCATGACTCTGCATTCAGTACCTCGAAATTTCACTTCTCCAAATTCAGATCTCCTGTATACCTCACAGCCTTGTAACTTTCACATCTGCAAATAGGTGCGGCAGCAAATGAAGAAACAAAACTCAGGAAAGGTGTCTGTGTCGCTCTACCCATACACCACCTGAGATTCTCAAATCTTTAAAGCTTTCCAAAGAGAGTGTTTAGGGCTAGTGGGAGAAGGGAACACATCTCACAGGACAGGATGATATAATCGCTAAACAACTGACTTCCATAGGCTACCTGCAGACTGGTACTGCTTAAAATTTAGAAAAAGAAGGTTGTTTTTCTTAGGAAAAGAGATGGCATATATGACCACAAATTTTAGTTCACAGCTTCCCCACATATTTTGGCATAGATTGCCACAGCCTCTGACACTTTTAAACGAACTTAAGGCAACATTACAAAAATCCACCTTTTGTCTCTGATCTTCGTATAATAAACATCATTCTAGAACATGGGTAGAAACTTTTAAAGGCTGAAAGATAGGACAGATACAATGTTTTGTACCTGTCTGCTGCTCCTGTTACTTATTTCTACAGGGAGATGCATCCTACCTGTGCCTCTATCTGCAGAACTACCACCTTTACACTAATTTACATGACAGAGAACTGTGATAACTGGCAGGTCCATTTTCCTTCAATCACATGTAGAGATGGGACAGAAACTTTTCTTTTGTAGGCTTAATGCTTGGAATAATAATATGTTATTTGAATCATACCAGTTTCACAGAATAGTATGGCTATGTATGGATTAGAGTACTGATATCTCCCTTTACTCCTTCTCCCTCACATCCAGTATCTTTATTTTTGTATACATTAGTTATGTTGTTAACAAGATGCAGACTGTGTCTGCTTTTATTAGGCAGAGGATGGGAGAGGAGGAAAAGACTCTATTTCAATAACAAACACGCACATAGAATGATTTTTCATAAAGTTATCAAAAGGAAATACTTGAACAGATTTTAGTATCGTTTATGAGTAAAAGCATGTTGAGCAATAGACAACTGTGTTCTGTTGTCCAACAAGTGAATAAAATAGAAGCAGATGGCAATACATTAACTCTCACGTGTTTGTTCCAAGGCGCCCAGTGCCAGCTGCGCTCACCAGAGCTTCCCAAAATTAACTTCCTTCTCCTTCATTGCCACATGCCACCTAGCGACTTAACACTGAATCACAGCTCTAAAGCTCTTAACACTGAGAATTACAGCCTAACACGAGGACACATGCTTGCTTCTGAATGCTTAAGGATGTAAAATGGGCCATGGAAACAGCTAAATGCAGAGCATGAAGCACAGCTTTACTTCGAGAGCAATTTCTCTCCCAGACCTCCAAGGACAAAGAAGCAAAACAAAAAATCAGATGTACCTGAATGAAGCAAATTTTTGTCTTCCAATATTAGTGCCTGTGGAGCGCTGAAACAGAGATCAGGTCATTCAGACATTAAAATAACAAAAACAACAACAACAAAAAAGCAAGATACCATGTCTGTTGAAAGATCAAGGAATAAATTCAGTCAATGTCTAAAAATAACAAACATTCCCTTCTTCTGACTTAGACTTTCTAAACATTTTACCTAACGTTCTCATTTATCACGATAAATTTTAAACTTTTAAAAGTCAGGTTTTTATTCATATGAGTTCTGGGGTGTTTTTTTTGTTTTTACATTCTCAGAGGTCACAAAAAGTGGTGAAGAGCACCTCTTCCTGACTGCGCTCTAAGGCCATGTTGCAGAGATGTTTTGATTTTTGAACACAGCATCACATTTCTTACATAAAATAGTGAGAGCACGTTTTTTGTTGGATAAAATTAGAGATTTTTTTTAAATTATTTTATCTGCTTTACCTGTAATGGCATCCCTAGAAACTCACTTAGTGGTGTCATTGTAATAGCTTTAAAATCAAAAATTTTGTGCTTGGCGAGGTAGTTCTAAGAAGAAGAGATGTGGTGATCTCTGGATTCTTCCTGCTTAGGAAACAAAAAACCACAAACAAAACAAAACTATAGAGTACTCGTGATGCTTATCAAAATACCGTGTCTGCTTTCTCTCAAGTGTATTTTGATTGAACACTGTCTGAGTGGTTCTTCATTACACAGGCAGTCCAGACATTAGAGATTCAGCATGACTTTATGTAATGCAGATCAGAAAGCATTTGATGGCAACTTAATATTTGAAATGCAATGAATAATTCACTATGTGGATCCAGAACACCATTTTCTAACTCGCTACGTTAATAAAATTAAACTGCAAAGAATTATCATCTCAAGACAAAACAGGATACCAGACCAAATCAAAATGACATTTATCATACACGACTGTTAAAAGACCTTGTAAATGAATACTGCAATATATTCTCCTTTGAGGGAATGTTACTGTGTGACTGGTAACATAATAATTACGCCATGTTTGCCTATAGTAATTTTTTCATCTGATAACTCCTTGCCTGCTACCCTAGAAGAAACTTCCCTAATCAGCATCAGGGAAGCCGAGGTCAAAAGAAACAAAGACTCTGTTAATGATTTCCCTCTTGCCTGATTCACCTGCAACTGTACGATATTCAAACCAGCCTGTACTACAACAAGATTTAGAAATTCAAATCAGAAATATTTTTTTCTGCTCTGTGGATTTTTTTTTAATGTTCATATGCATGGCTCCACAGTTTTAATGATACAAGTTATTTCCTTGCCAAACAGCTGAATGCTTATACATATTGTAAGCAGCACTCCATGAGCAGCAGTATCCATAATCCTATGTCCTGTCAAGATCAAGTGTAACTGCATTTGAGAATTTGATCACTTGGTCTTATTTGCACTGGATAGGGCCAACCAAAATTCCTTTCATTACAGTATTTAAGCTCAAGTCTTCCTCATCTATAAAGTCTGAAATTTACAAATGTACCTAACGCCATTCTGAGAGCATATAGAAAAAACTTTCTCAACTATCTAAACAGAAAGCAAATTTGTGATGCTGAAAACAAACCTGGACTTGTGCCACAGACCTAGGCTGCTGCTCTATCAGTATTGACAAAAGAAAGAGTGGGGGAAAGGCAGTGTTGTGAAGCTTAGGCACTGATAACAAAAATTCAAAATGCTCGTTTAATCCAGAGGCTAAATATTCTCCCACAACTGTTGGTTCTCCTTCAGCCTGTCATGGGTATCAGCCTTGATAAATGGGAGGATAGAAGTGATTCATCCTTCCTAATGTTGTGCTCTACAGCTGACCTCAGCCTCTCCTGAGAGTTCCCAGAGTCTGCTGAATTTACTGGTATAGCCTATGGTTCATAACCAGAATTCCGAAATAATTTTTTGCTGCAATTTAAATATATTATATATATGTATCTCAGTGAAGTGATATCAGAGAGGGTAATGAGGGCAACAAACATTGTGAAGGAAATCTGCCTTTGAAAGGCTATTTGTTCATTTGGTGTTTAAAAACCATCTGTTTTACAGGAGAAGGTAGCAGCACACAGTGTAATACACCACAGGCTGTCAGTTCTGTATTTACTAGACAAGGACAATGCCAGTCTAATTTTAATGATAAGCTATTCTGGTTGAAGCTAGACAGAACAGCTTCCTCCAGCTTCTTTGCAGGTGCGGCAGTTTGGAGAAAATCTCTCAGGGTTTGACAAAGTAACAGAGTTGCTAATAATGTCTTCCAGAAACCTCACAGAGAAAAAGAAGGAAAAAGAGAAGGAGAAAGAGGAAGACAGAAGCTTTGTGCTTTCATTACCAACTCTGGCAGAAGAATAGGATCCTGAGCTCCTTGAAGTCTATTTACCTAAATATTGAAGAGTTTTGCCAAATGGTAAACAAACTGTGGAAATTGCTGCTTGGGATCTGTTATTTTTTGGTTCATGGCAGCAGCATTGTGTCTCACTTAGGCCCTCAGAGGGATGAAAGGTGATAACCCCTGTAACAGTGTGAAAGTGCATGTCAAAGCTATCAAGGAATCACTATATTTGTCTAAAAGGCAAAGTTCAGACTTTTTTACGTATAGTTAGTGGGTTAATAGCCTGATTCAGGCCACCTATTTCTTCCTGAACCCTAAAGAAGAACTACATATTGTCTACACTGGAAAGCACAAGAGACTAGGGAGCAAACTCAAGCACTTGCTCCTGATTATCCCACCACATAATCGAAACACCCCACTAGCTTGCTATTCAACTGTACCAGCTAGCTTTTTTCCAAGATTAAACCTGAGCTGGAGGAGGGATACAGTCAATTCCCAAAGACATACAGGCAAACCTATACTAGGATCGCTTTCCTCCACTCTTCACGTCCTCCAACACAATCCAAGGACATCTTGCAGTCGCAAACATACTTGAAAGCCCTTATCCCTTCCCCAAGGCATGCAACCAACACCTTTAGTTTCTCATTAAGACACCACTCTGGTGAGCTGCATCACAGCCCTCTGTTAATTCAGACACTCCTGGTGGAAACAGAAGTGCAGGCAGTGCAGACTGTAGGTGTAGATTGTATGCAAACTCTGTGGGACCATATCATACAGGGCAGTCCAGTCTTCCCTTTCGTAACACTAGCCATGTCCCAGACATTTAAAACACTTTAATCATGCTGCACTTAAGGAAAATGAACATAACTTGAGCTATGTTGCATTTCAGTAATGGAAGAGCCTAAATGGCTTTTTAGTCTCTGGTGCTTAGGGTAAAACTGGCAAGCTCAAAGCAAGTTCACTTGAAATCTAACACAGCTAGGCAGCACAAAATACACAAGTGACACGGAGTAAACAGCATCAGAGCAGTGTGAAGAAGGCACATCCTAAAGATCTAAACTTTGTTCAGGCAGCAAGCTTGGAGTTAAGGAATACTGTTCTCTGCCACTAGTGACCAGTTACATAAAACTTGTATGTGAAACTTTAGCAGGCTGTGTGCTAAAGAAAGTATAAATTGAAAACGTGGGTCATGTATGATGCAAAGACTTTTAAATTAACTACTTCTAGGCTGACTCATGATTAATACTCAGTGTTATATCACTGCTATGTATCACTGTACATACACATTAGTAATCTAACACTGAACAAAATAATATAAATCAGTTGAGAACTTTAAATTAAATCAGCATAACTCAACCATGAGTATGAGTGGTTTTTGTTTTTTTTTTAAATGCAGTAGTTTAATGCAGTTCAGGCAGAGAAAATTGAACAGTAAAACATAGCAGGAAAATAGTGTATTAATTATGCATTTACAACCTATGGTGCTTACTATATCAAAACAGCAGATTTCAAAGCACAGTAAAGGGCGTATATAAATGAACAAGTTGCGGTGCAACAGTTTCACCCACCTCACCTGATTTGTGGTAGCTGCTTGTATAGAGGCTCTTAGCTTATGCTTAAGAAACTCTAGCTAGCTTAGCCTTATTTCATTAACTTTGTACACAGTGGGAACTTTTTAAAATGTATTTGAACTTTCCCCTGACACCTAACTTTCAGACTAATGCACAGCACTGAAACATCACAGACAGACAGTTACAAAAGCCTACCCAGATTTGAAAACATGAATATTATTTTAACCTGTACTGATGGAAAGCAAAACTCAAGGGATCACACAATTTTCTGTTTATCTGGGGAACATAATCGAACCGTATGATAAGAATGTGAAAAAATAAATAATACAAAAGAAAGTGAAAAACGTCCGTATGCATATGCTGCACATATTTTACTAAACCAAGGGATATCTTGGTAAGAGCAATGCTGCCTAACACTGTCAGAACTTTACAAAGCTGTCTTCAAGGACACAACAGAAGGATGGGATGCTGACTAGAAGGACAAACTTGAGAAGTGAGCCCACAAGAATCTCATAAAGTCCAATGTGTCTAAGTACAAGATGCTGCACCTGAGTGGGACAATCCCAGATATGAGTAGAGACTGGGAGAAGTCATTGAGAACAGCCCTGTGGAGAAGGTTTTGGGGGTTGTCATGGATGAAAAGCTGAACCAGAGCCGACAGCTCACAGGCCGGAAGGTCAATCACATCAAAAGAAGTGTGGCCAGCAGGTTAAGCGAGGGGATTTTCGCTCTACTTCACCCTAGGGACACCCCATTTGAAGTACTGTGTACAGTTCTGGGGTCATCAGCGAAACAAAGACATGGACCTGTTATTGCTGGTCCAGGGAAGGGCCATGAAGATGATCAGAGGGATGGAGCACTTCTCTTATGAAAACAGACATATGGTTGTTCAGCCTGAAAAAGAGGAGAGAGAGACCTAATGGCTGCCTCCCAGTACCTTAAGGGATCTTATAAAAAGGAAGGCGAGGAACCTTTTATATGGGCAGGGAGTACACTGGACAAGGTGCAGTGGTTTTAGGCAGGTTTAGATTGTTAGGAAAACGTTAGGAGGAAATTCTTCACTTAGAGAGTTGTGAGGCATTGAAACATAGAGAAGTTGTGGATGTCCCATCCCTGGAAGCATTCAAGGCCAGGTTGGATGGGCCTTTGAGTAACCTAGTAAATGCCCAGGAAGATGATCCTTAAGATTCCTTCCAATGCAAACCATTCTGTGACCTACTGAAAATCCTTTCCTTCCGTTCCCTCCACAGTCTTCCACCAAAAATGATTGTAGACAAAAACAATAATAAAAAAACTGTTAAACAAAATAAACACATATAAAAAATTCTTTACCATATGGGGGGGGGACCCCCACTGTTTTCAAATGAATGCAGTAATTCTAGTTTCATTTTTATTGAATATTTTATGAATATCCCTTTGTTTAATTCTCTCAAAATAACAGTTGTTTCCTGCTCAGTTTATGCCATTTTTGCAGATTAGTTACCTATTCTTCCAAGTCCTATTCATTTTCCTGTCTCTTGAAGAACTAGAAACTGTATCTTCTGAGCCCCATTAAAGCTCTCTACTCACAGTGCTCTCTGTGCTTCATGGTGCAACCAGTTTTGAACGGGTTGAAAGAAAAAATGTACTTGATGAGGGAAAATATTCCACTTTGAAGTATGAGATGGTAATGCATGCAGGCCTTTATTTTATGAATATGGGTGGGAGATATAAGGCAAGGGGTATTATTCGCACCTGACTATGGATATCTAAATTTTATTTACATCTGTCACCCTCATCAATTTTTATTGATGGCAGAGAGAAAGAGAGGTGCAAAGAGCAATGTAGCTCACCCTAATACAGATATGTAAGACAAGCCAGATTAATCTGAAGATAACTATTTCTTTCCATCATCACCAAAAAATGAATTTAGGATGGCTGCTTCCAACTTGGACACCTAATTTTCAGACATCTAAACTGTGAAAAAAGCAAACATTGCCTTTAGAATTATTCAGTCTTACTGAACTGATTAATTTCATGCTGCTGAGGGTGCAACAAAATAAACACTCCCTTCTGTAAGCGTTCTATAATGTATATAGTCTCAGTATTTAAATAGCCCATTGTTTTTATATTTTTTTATAATTTATTTAGGCAAGTCAGCCAGTTATCTTTTATACTGATCTCTATAGCTTTGCTTTCTTGTCCCATAAATGCAGTCTCTTTTTTTTTTCTGCCAAACTACTGCATCTGAAAGTTTCCAATATATGGCATCTTCCTCTTAGCATCCCTCAATTAAAATGCAAACCATCTTCAGATCATATTTTAAAAGTGCATTCTCTCTCCAATAATCTTAAACTGGCCTCTATTAACTACCCAGAGAAGTTTTGAATTTTCCCAACAAAGCTAAACTATTAAAAGATGTGAATTAGAACTAAACTACCTGTATTTTAAGCACGCATTATTTTAACTATTTCCTGTTATACTACTGAAAAATATTTTTAGAAGATAACAGAACTTCAGTGTTACCTCTGTAGAATATGTCTGTAGCTGTTCCTTTAAGTAAAATGGACATGCACCAAATGAAAATATTTATGTCTACGCAGAACCTCACAAAAATATATTATATATGACTAGGAAAGGAAAAATGAGCAGGGCTTGGAAGAATAACAGCAACAAGAGATATCACTATCAGAAATAAAATTAAATGCAGACAGGAACATCAAACAACAATGTTGTATTATAAATAACCATATCCCTAACTGAAACCATAAATCAGACTTTACTTATCTTTAATCTCTCTCTTGAGCATTGTAGATGTAGCTTCAGCTGCCTAACTACAGCCCTGACTGGCATTTGATCCCTGGGACAGTCCGGTCAGCCTTGAAGCAATGCATTCCTCTTCGCATTAATCCACACCCTGGACCAGATTTAGGCTTCATTTCTACTCTAAGCCATACCTCTTCCCAGGCTGCTTTCAAATGACTTTCCTGGTTCACCTCAAGGAAAATTTTGAGACTGTGCATTCTGCACGGTTCCTCGGCAATTGTCATGCAGCCAGCGCAGTCCACCCTGGCACCGGCCCATTAAGGCTCCAGTCGTGCCTCCAAGGTCTGCCCCTGCCTGCATTTCATCTTCAGCTCCCACTTCAGCCCAACTGCCTCTGCCAGTTCCATGAGCCTTGAAGGTCACTTGGTCAATAAAAAGATCAGAAGTGAATAATGAAGCCTAAATGTACAAAAAGGCAGCGGAAGAAAGCAATACAATTGTATGACAGGAAATAACTGACAAAACTTTTGCCAGAGAAGTGGATATAATGTCACTTACAGCTAATAAATAGATGGCTGCCTTTATTACTTACAGATTTCTTATATATAATGTTTCTAAGTTGGTGCCTTTCTTTACCCGTCTGCAAAAGAAAAAAAGTAAACAACTTGTTTTCATTTTTTTCATCTCTCACTTTCATTAATGATCCTTTTTTTGCCTTGAAAATGGCAATATTGGCCAAAAATATTCATTCTAAGTGCTCTTTCAAATCATGCTGCCTGTTTCTCTGAGTCCCTTATCTGACTGCCCATTCTTAGCTCACATATAAGCTATTTGTCTTTCATAGGACTATATACACACATTGAACTGCATTTGTGCTATCTTGAATACCTACCCATGAGTACATTCAGGCAGCCCCCACTAAAACTGTTCAAAACATCCCTGTTTCTTAGCATTGTTAGCAATGTTTGCTTCAAATTGCCTATGACTGTTAATTATTGTTGAAATACAACTAATTAAAAAAGGAATTATAGGAATAAAGGAAAGCCAGTGCACAACAGAGTTGAAGAAAAATCAAACCCAAAGATTTGTCTCCTGTTGTGCATTACCTATTTTAAAAACAAACAACACTGACATGCCTTCTTTACATGAAAAAAAGCCTTGGTGTAAAATTATTTGAACTAATTGCACCACAACTTTAATAATACTACACTTATAAATAACCACATTAAAATTACACAAAATTAAATTAAATATGAAAAACAATTCTGATTTATGAAGTCTCTAAGTAGTGAACTGCTATAAAGTCATAGAATAGAAACAGTCACCAAGCTAATAAGTAAGAATGAAGTATGGGAAAGAGAGAAATATAAGATGAAAAAAAGGATTAAATACAGCTGAACAGTTCATTAGTTCTTAATTTAAATTGATAAATATAATATGCACAGATTTAAAACAGTTATTGCCCTCAGTATAACAAATAATTGTTGGTAAAATCTGGGTGCAAAAGCTATGCACCTCTATCCTTTTCTAAAGATTGCACTCTACAGTCCTGCCTAATCTGCAATCTCATTGGAGTGAAAGCTCAGAAAAGACAAGGAACTCCTGGAGCAGGAGGCCACAAAGATGCTGAGGGGTCTGGAGCATCTCTCTTATGAGGAGACACTGCAGAAGCTGGGCCTGTTTAGTCTAGAGAAAAGAAAACTGAGAGGGGATCTCTCATGTGATGACAACGCACATAAATATCTCAAAGGTGTGTGCCAAGAGGTTGGTGCCAGACTCCTTTCAGTTGTGCCCAGAGACAGGATGAGGAGCAATTGCCATGAACTAAAACATCGGAAGTTTCACCTCAACACGAGGAAGAACTTCTTTACACTGAGGGTGGCAGAGCACTGGAATGGGCTGCCAAGGGGGTCACAGAGACCTCCTCTCTGGACACATTCAAAACCCACCTGGACATGTTCCTGTGTAACCTGCTCTAGGTGACCCTGCCTTGGCAGGGGGATTGGTCTAGATGATCTTCAGAGGTCCTTTCCAACCCTAAAAACTTTGAGCATTTGTGATTCTGTGAATGAGGCAAGAGAAGGTAATAAATATTAAATCAAGGTATTCGGTTTTGAGGAATGTTTTCAGCAGAAGTCATATGAAGAGCAGGACATGTCGATGGAAGAATTTAAGAAACAATTGTAAAGAAGAGTGGCAATTCTCACTCTTCAAATCTTATTATGTTGTGGATTGAATAAAAAAGAATATACAACACCACTTAAAATCTCTTAGTTTTGTCAAACAAAGAGCAATTGGAAAAAGACAAACCATAATATATGTTGTACTTCAGCTACATGTATCAAGAAAGAAATCCAGCATCAGGATTCCCCTGTGGATTAGCACATGCTATAACTTTTGGGGATTCTATTTAATTTTATTCCAAAATTTGTTTGCCATTTGTTTTCCTAAATAAAGTTGTATCTGTGTTTTGTGTATCTTCTACATAACAGAAGACAAAGATGCACTTTCCCAGTGTGTTTCATTATTATTAACAAACATTTATTCAGTGATCAGTTTTCTGCATTTTTTCCTAAAGCAATGTAGTTGCTGGCTGCCAGTAATTGAAGTACTTCATCATTAGTAGTTGGTCTTAAATAAATGAGCACAGGAATAAGCTTTTGACGCAACTGAATACTTAGGGCTGGACATGATCTCAGAGTGAAGTGGAAAAATTATTTCAGGAAACTGAATGTCCATTAGTGACACTTTGACAGCAAGAATGTGGCTATTTGCTAAATACGCAAAATGAATCTTCACTTGTCCCACATTCTGTGCAGCAGATGGCTTTGTTCTGAAAGATTGAGGATAATGTCAGTGAAAATAAAACACACTGGTCCTCTGCAGCTATATTCCTAACTTTTGCAAAATATTTTTCTGCCTAAACACAAGTAGAAAAATAAAATATTTTTTAAAATTTTGCTTATTTAGCAGAAAGTCTTGAATTGCTATTTGAGACAACAAATATCAAGAATATTTGAGCCAAACAAATAGCCATATCAGAGAACTGCAAGAGTTAATCCCATAATGAAAAAAATGTATGTAGGATTAAAGCAAGATTGCACCAAGTTATTTGACAAGTGAACAAGAGTCAACTCCTGAACTTGGAACTCGAGCATTGTATTTTCTGTCTGGGCCTTAACATCCATGACTGCTGAGTGCTCATTCAGCTCATTTCAGAAAATTCATGACAAATGACTAATTCAGTTCTCTTACAGGCACTTTTGATAGATGAATAGGTTTTATTCTGACACAGCCATTGAAATCGACTTGGAAAATTGAAAAAAAGAGTGCCTTTGACTGTCATATAGACAGTTGTTCTCTGATGGCTCCAATTCCAATTTGCAAACGTCTTTATTACAGACCTTCAGTTTCCTTGCCATTTTATTTTGAAGATTAATTAACAAGCACACATAATAAATGCATAATTAAAAAATGCATTTGCTTTTATGTTACTGTAGATACGAAACTTGAGGAGAAAACCATAAGCTTATTGTAAATGTTATGGAACAAAAGGGTAAGCACATACTTAAATGTCAAAAATTATTTTCAGTGTGTCTCAAGGCAGTTTTAAATGCCTGGTTTTGTTAATGTGATTAATGTGCTACCTTTGAAAAGATATTCACAGACAAAATGTGTGGCATTAAATTTGGTTACAAGCATGTAGAAATATTTCTGATTTTGTTCTTGATTTCCATTAAAATAAGAGGTAGTTTCCATAAACTCTACCTATCATCACGGACCAATACATGTCCTTTAAAAGTTCCAGAATGCAGATTCTGTAGTTTCCTCAGTGTTTAAATTGGGACATTTTCATATTGTAAAGTAAATCTCTTAAATTAAAATTAAACCCCACACAGTCTGTGTACTAAACAGATGGAAAATGGTTTTTTTCACATCTAGCACTCACAGTTGTACCTTAACTTGCTTGCACTGCATTACGGGAGCCTTTCATTAAAGGAGTATTACAACTGCAGCCTTCTGGACTCTCTCTACCTGGTGTTTATCTACTCTACCGTGCAGGCAAAAGCATTTCTGCCACGACCACACAGAAAGGAACTCCACCAAAAAAGCAGAAAGGGGTATATCCCGTGCCATTGGGACAGTTTTCCTGTTTATATTTCCTGATAATAACGGTAATTACATTTTTTGGAATTGCATTGCATTAGTTACCGTTATTTAGCTTTGATCCTGGTACATTTTTGCATAGTGCTACCAAGGCTATCATTTGTATTTTGGTGAAGTAATACAGAATTTGGAGAACTGTGCCCTGTTTGAATTCAGGATCAGTTTCCAGATTATTTATGCAGTTTATCAAAAAAATTATGGATTTAAATCTTATCCAGCAGCGTGCTTTGAGAAACTCCTAGGCGATAAAGATATATTTTCTTCTATCATCAAGTGTTTCAAGACATTCAAATTTAAACACTTAGTACTGAGAATTTATTTTTCCAAAATGAAATACTTAGACAATATTCTAAGTAAGGGAGATAGAAAAGAACTTTTCTGAAATACTGAATTAATATGTTGATGTATGATCAATGTCAGCGCTCAGTACTTAATTCAGTAAGAAGCGACACTTTGGCGTAGTCAAAATAATTTGGCAATTTAGACTAATTTAAATAAAAACATTAAAATATATATTTTCAGAATGAGTTGCTCCGTCTTCAAACCGAGAAAAAATTTATATGTCTTTTTTTAAATTAAGAATTTTAATATATTGTTTCTTTTGAATATTTATCTCCATTAAAACCAGAAAGAGCTCAATAACTTGAAAATTAAACTAATATTTTCATATGACAAAAAGAAAGTGTATGGCATTAGTCAGATTAGCATAGTTACCACGTTTCAAAAAGAAATGGGAGGAGGCACACCAGTTTGACCCATGAGAAATGTATTTCCCACAGCTATCTGGAGAAACATTTAGTATTAAAAAAACCATTTTAAAAAATCCTATCTTGTTTATGTTAGATATTATATTTTCATTGTCAGATCACAGTGTTGAAATCAGAAAATTTCCATTCACATTTTTTAAATACTGGTAATTGTAAAATCAGTATTTTAAGAGTTGTATACCTGGTCAGAAACCATGTCAGATATTTTAAAGAATATTTTTAACAATACAATTGAATTCTAGGATCAAAGATTAAGGCAGACATAACTAAGATAATCCTTCGTGTTCTTCTTCTCAGTTCTCCCAATAAATATTCTGCTACTGCTACCCCAGAATAAATGTCATAGTTAATCAAATAAATGTATAAGCAATTTTATTGGAATAAATTGAAGAAAAATATAATAAAATCAGCCCAGTGTGCAAACACTGCTGCACCTTTTGTGATGAGTCTTATTTAATTGTGGACTGACTGTTCAGTTCTGGACAGTGATAAACAACAACCAATTCACCACAGCAGTAGCTGATTCCTCATCATCTGTTCCTTTCATTCCATTTCCTTTGTTCTGAGAACTTGCCTGAACACCCATGCAAATATCTGTCCTTCCACTGTCACCACTAGAGCAGCGAGGGCTCTTTGGCAAACGGCAACAGAACTTTTCCCTCACACAAGCCCTGTCAGAGCAGTGACCCAGACAAGCGGGTGGCAGTCCTGCTGTGAGACCCAGGAGTCCAGCAGCTTCCAGCTGCATGTCTGGGAAAGAGGTAGGCACCTTCATGGCCCCTACGATTGCCATTGGACAATCGTCTTTTGCTAGGTGCAGAAAAAGGAGACTTCAGTGTGTTCTAACAGTTCTTTGGGTGAGCAGCTGGGACTACAAAATGACCTGGGGAGCTACGCATAGCTCAAAAGCAGTCACAGACATTGCAGTTGGTCAATGCATTAGTTTATGCATCTTAGTTTTATAATTTCAAGACAGCATTATGAACTGCCAGCAAAGTTCTTCTGCATTGCATAGTTTCAGATGTTTGCAGGATGACTGCAGTGCTACTCTGGTTACAGTGAAGACAGGAGGACAGCAGGAGTACTAGCCAGTAGTATTGCAATTATTTAGAACTGAAAAATTTGCCACAATTAGTTGTGTGGTAAGAGCAGATACTTACCATTATTTTAGGGGACAAGTCGTAACATTAAAAAAAAGCTTGAGTACAGGTTTTCATCGCAACAACAAAGGCTTAGCCATGACCTGGGACTGTACATTTACTGTATAATAGACAGTTAATATGTGGTTATTCCAGAGAGGAGCAATCTGGGAGCTTAGAAACACACTGTACCTCTGTGTGGCAATTTGTCCAGCTAGAGTCTTGTTGAACTGATGTGCTGTTCTTTCTTGAGTACTGCTGATACTGACTGCTTTGAGTTGTTCTAAGGAAAAGACAGAGGACCATTTATAGTTAACCACCTATGGAAATGAACACTGTGAGATCATGAAATTAATTGCTGAATTCCTACATTTCGCTTCCTAGATTTCAACAGCACCTTCTCTTGAAGATACCATGAGCTATGTAAGAATTTGTAGCTATCATCAACAGATCTTATTCCCATACAAAAGCAGAGCTATTTCCCATTATGATTTCCTCCTGGAAATACTCCCTGCAGGAGGATAAACATATGGTAAATGTGAAAAAGTTAATTGCCTATATATTGGCTGTAAAAGTTAATTAGCTGCATAGTCTTCCATATATTGGTATTTTAACAATTTACCTTCAGATGTCAAAACGGATGCTTTCATTTTCCTAGGTCTGTTACCTCAAAATTGGCTTTCAAGAAAGTTCGATGCAATAAACAAATCTTTCTGTCCAGCGACTGTATGCACCTTACAGAGTAGTTATACTCTTTTGTCAGTCATCCCAGTGAAAAGAAGTTAATCCTTGGGATTCTTGCCGTCTGATTGTGAATGGTGAGTCAAAAGCTAACCTGGAAAAAATACGTTTTAAACCAAGTCATTTGCCTGACAAAATTGCTTCTCTGGCCATACAACCATAAGAGCTCAAGACAAAAAGGAAGGTAGTGTCAGACATGATTTGTGTGGCCCTAATCTGCCAAAAAGCCACAGTTTAGTTCTCATATTCTGTTGTTATGACTACCTGCGCTCAAGTTTAAATTAGTCTCGTATCCAGGCTTTGAGCAAGCACCAAAACATGGAGTGTGTGGGAGAGAGGAGAGTTTCAGCTCCAAAGACCCCCTAGTGCAGTGCATCAAAGACCAGACGGAGATATGCAGACACCTGGTGAGGGCCACAGCCACACTCATTTTCTCCAATCCTCATGCTGTCTACAGACACAACACATGGCTAATATCAGGCAGAAAACTATCAGACTTCTTCATTAGAGGCCCAGTAGGACAAACTAGATTTTTGAAATTCTGGATAGCTGAACAGAAATTGTCTGTAGTACCACACCCTTTGAGAGTCCTTTAGTTATGCTTCTGTGAAGGGTTGCTTATGTAGGAAAATGTGGATCCCACCGAAGATGCCAGATACTTGAAAGTGAGGTGCTAAATTATCCAACACTGTACCTTCTACTGGGTTTAGGCCCTACCTTTGTCCAGAGTCCAAACTTTGCTACAAGGTTGGCACTTTTAAGTTTGGTACCATGCTGAAGGTCCAAATTCTGGGCAATGCTAACAAACACTGTCAAGACAGAACTAATAACTTAACCCTTGATCATCTGTAGCACATATGTTTTAACCCATTCCTTCCTGTCTTTTATGAACTGCTCCAGCTAGCTGTTTCCAAGAAAAAGCTGCTGTAGAGACATAGAATCAAGCAGTCTTGAGGCAAGACAGTCTGCATCACTTGGCTCTGAGGTTCTCTTTAAATATTATAACTTATTATAACAGTATGATAATCAATTGTTTCTCTTTTACTTACTGGAGCCTCTGGACCTGTCAGTGAGACCCCTGAGATCTTTAATTAGCAGGACATGGACAGCCTTAAGTAAGCCTGGTAAAATTAGGTCTAGGGGAAGGTTCTTTACTTCTCACTCTTTTGGGAAAAGGAAAGATAGAAAGAGGGCTGCTATGAACAAAACGAAATTATTTTTGCATTTACAGTGGTTTTTTATGCAGGAACCTTACAGTAGTTATGAATTTCAGGTACTCATCCAACTTACAAGTGGAAGTTCACATTTCCTTCGTGGCCAAGGGCTTAGAAGACATCTTGTCAATGGCAGATCACGTACTAGATCACCACACACTCTCCCTGATGCCAGTTAACTAATTATTTCAGACGGAATAAAAAACACTGTAAGGTACAAGTTCTTAATTTGGACTTGATCTCAACTTTCATCAAAGATGGAAGTTCATTTGTAATAAAATTTGTAAGAGTTAGTAGGAATTCCCCTCATGATTTCTTCCACTTCATGTGTATGATTTTTTTATGCTATTGATAAAAGCTTCTGCAGTTACTTTTCAAATTAAAACATCCTCCCATCAGAATATGAAAACTCGAAGACTGAGCATCTTTTCCATTCCATTAGATGCCTTAGTTATCGTGAAACTGAGAAAAATAAATGACTATCAGTAAATGACTAGCACTGACTACCCATCTCTTAACATCCCTACCTCTAGTCTGACTTAACTGGCTAGCAATTGCATGATGAACGCTTTCTGCAGATTTTAATTCCTTCTGTCTGTGCAGATTATTCTCAAAGAAACAGTAAAATTTTCTAAAGCATATTAACTCTGTTTATTTCTGCAAATTTGAAACAATTCTCATTGGATCTTATCTGCAATTCCAGTAAGCTTTCAAAGAATTTACATAGCTGAGAAAATCTTCCTTTTTTACTGCTCCATTGGCAAATCTGGAGTAGTGTAAAATGATCTTGTGATAGTCAAACAAAGCACTGACCTATTTGTTCCATATGTGTTTGTCCTTGATGAAGAGGTGATAGACTAGAAACAGTTGAGTAAAAAGACAAGTCTGGACCGGCATCAAGAAAGGCTTCTTCTTCTTACCTCAGTATGAGGCAAATTTTAAATACCCAGGTGCAAAATTAGGAGCTGGTCAACTCCAAAAGCACTTACAGCTGGGCACTACTTTGTCTACATCTGATGGTTTCACCATCAAGTTGGCTTTGCAGCAGCAGCACTTTAGATCCCTGCAAGCCTGGTAAAGTAGGTGTGCTTTAAACACATCTTGTACACAGATCTTACCAAGGGCAAATCATTTTCTTTTTAAAATTATCAAACAGATGAAGGTGATCTAGTTTCCTGTCCTTCCTCAGAATAAGGAGCAATAAATCCACACCTTAAAGTTGCTATTAAACCATCAAGTTAGAAACTAGTTTCCATTCTATACAATGAGGCTGTGGCAGTATAGAATATAAAGTTGAAGAGGCTGTGGTGGTTGAAGAATATAAAGTTCCAGGGGCCAGAAAACAAGTTAATCAATGTATTCACTGTGAGATGATGCTCTGATAAAACAAGTTAATCAATATATTCACTGTGAGATGATGCTCTAGTTTCATTTTATCTGAGCAGGGAATAGAATCCAAGCTTTTTATTTTGTGGTTGAATGGTTTAATTATTTTGTGAATAAAAGTCCTGAAAAGTGGAAAGGGTTCTACCATGCTCTCCTGATCCTTCATCAGCTCACTGGAGTCTTTCAGTCTGCCAACAAGAAGTCTGGTTATGACCTTTACAAAAAACTGATTAAAAAACCAAACCAAAACAAAAAATCCAACCAACAACCAAGAATGCAAGTCCCTATACCCTGAGATGCTGCATGCAAACACAAAGCCCCTAACTTTGCGAAAGCTACCTGTCCTACAGGTGGGCTGAGAGAACCTGTACGTCATTGTCTTATGAATTGCTCCTCACAAATGCACTTGCAGGAGCCTCCAAAATGCTAAAAGACACAATGTTTAGATTATCTTGTATTTATATTTGTCAATGATTTTTTTAAGAAAAGGGGGCTGGTTCTATTCTTCCCATGAGTGGTGTGAATGATCTTGTGGGTTTGCCAAGCCAGTCTCCAATAAGAAGCAAAGCTCTCCTTCTACTGCCTGGATGAAGTCCTCAGGTACTGTCAGTTGTAGAGATTTGTGATCAGTGTCAGGGTCTCAAGAGAAGCTTTTTAGCACCTCACATGAGAAAATCAATTTTATCTATCTCTCCTCAGCTGGTACACATTTAGGGAGGGCTACTGAGCCTCCTTACCAAATCAGGCAGGCAGACAGGGCAGGTAGCCTCAAGACTATCTAAAAAGTCCACTATCAAAAATCATAGCGGATACTAGACAGGGCAGAATGGGAGAGAGATGCAGATCAGAAATGTTGCCTGAAGAAACCAGAAGCTGTGTCATAGGGGAGTCTAGTGCTTGGACACTTTGACAGCGTGACCTTCAGAAAGCTGCCAGTGGACTCTGAGTCTGGTATTTATTTCCATGCCTCTAAGTCCAAGTATAACAGAGCTATTGATTCTTGCTGGTTTTGCATATTATGGATAAATATGATCTTATTATAAACTGCAATTTATTTGGTTTAGCTGCCTTTCCAGAGTGGAAGGCAGTCAAATACTCTCATCCCAAGTCATCCAGCTGTAAATCTGAAAATGCAACTTGTATTTGTGTTGAGAAACACTTGCATATTCTTACATCTGAGAACTTTAATTGCTGTAGTATTACTATTTGCCATGTTGCCTCTTTAATTCCTGTTTGTTGTTTCATTGGTAGACAGTAGTGAAATGGTTAGCAGCATTGAACGTAAGTTCCTAATGCTTACATCTCATAATCACTAAAAGAAACCTATTTAGATCCTATTCTCTTCTTTATTCTCTTTTTGCCTATTGTGTCTTTCAAAGCAGCTATGTTTTCCAAAGACATATGTAAATATAATGGCAGTAATATTGATCCTCTGTTCCAAATGCTGAAGTCCCATAGTCATTCTATGATTATAAGAGAATCATTCTAAGAAACACGTTTAGATAGGAAAAGATCTCTGCCACCCCCACTTTGATTTGGGGAAGGTAGTCTGGGATTGTTTGGCAGTTTAAGATGAAAAAAAAAAATCTGAAACAGCAATATTTCATGGATGTCTAAATAAAACACTCTTGTTCTAAAAATAGAATGTGCATATGCAGACTGCACAAAAAATAAAGAAAAACATTATTTCAAATCTTGTTAGGCTGACAAACGGAAAATAAGTCACACTCAAGCTAAAATTGTTTGAGCACTAGTAAGGGGTAAAATCAATGCTGGACTGTGAGTAGCAAAACCCCAGAAACTCAGAACTAATTTGTTTTGCAGAGTTGAGGAAAATGGAAAACCAAAATACAGTGTAGCTTATCATAGGTACAAATTTGTTTTATTTCTTTTTTATTATTTTCCTTTTACTGAGATGCACAACTTTTCCAATCTATATTAAACCTGCTAACCTTAGAAGCCTGCAGAATTATTGCAACAGACTACTTTTTTTTTTTTTATTAATACTTTTTGAAGTACTTTTTTGGACAAGAAAGTGGTATCCACTGATACCACTAGGGCTCTATTTGGAAGTATAAAACTGTCAGACATAGGAAGGAACAACTTTCTTGTTCGTGTACTGGTTTAGCATTCCTTCTATTTATAGCTTTGTGAAAAACTCATTCTATTTGCTTATAGGAAAATGAAAATAAAATTCCTAGGTTACATCTATGAGATTACACATTTGACATGAAGGGGATCAAGCTGTGCTTTGCACTTTTCTTGTTGAAGAGTTTTGGCAGTTCTCACAGTTAGGATCAACAATTTTTCCAAAACCAGATACTGGCACTCAGACTGAACTTTGCAATTCATGGTGGCACACTGCTGATGCAAGTTTGCGTGGCGCATTGATTGTTCCCTGTGTTAAACACACTTGGTCATGCTGATTTTTTCCCAGGTCCTTCAGATCTTGATGTGATGTACTTACTCCTGTATATTTCATCTTTTTTTATTTTAGGAATTATGATGAACAGGGAATTTATAAAACTAAAATAATAGACATAAGAAAGCAGGAAAGTAAGTTTGATTTTGAAGGTCAATCGTATGGCCATTTCAAATTTCAGTGTGTCTTGATTTTAAAGTTTTGATTCAGATCTTCAAAGGAATGAAGATTTTGTACTGATTTTGTCATTTCTGAAGGGCAATCAGTTTACAGGAAGTCCAAGATTCAGCAACCAAGACCATGACTCTTTACACAATTTAACACATATGCACAAAATTCATAGTTGAGTAAAATGATATCTCCCAGTTTTTCTGCACTTCTACCTAAAGGCAATGAATGAGTAATTAAGCTGACAAACTTCTGTGAATATTTCCTGATGAGTTTGTTCTGTGTTCCATTTGTTCCATGAAATTCTTTCAATACAGATATTTTTTCATGTTTTTCTTCAGAATGGAGGATATTGCTACATACTGAACTCAGAATTCAGATGACATCTAGCTGCTGTAAAGATTTGGTTTATTTTATCTAAAGAGTAAACTGTGCTCATCCTGTGGAAGATGGGTTTTGTCAAAGAATTTCCAATGATTCAAAATGAATTCCAAATGGGAGGAAAACTAAGATTTAAAGTGATGTTAAGATTAATTTTCTGTGTATACTATTCCCACATATTACAAAAAGAGAGATTCTCTTTTTTTTATACAGAGTGAATGTTTGTAATGATGTTTTCTGCTTTCTAAAGATAGAATCAGGCTAATCAGCTTGCTGAAGTTTAATTTATAATCTGGTGATGTCCATTTTGCATATTTAGATACTATTTGTATAAACAATGTAGCTCCTATTATCAGCTTTTCCCAAAAGATTACAAAAATACTAATTAATCTAATTTACATGAGGATAAAGATAGTTACCTGAGCTTATTTTCTATTTTGTTCTTATTTTTAACCATAGTAAAGTGCCTTTTCTTTTTTTTAAGATTCCCACTGTACCCTTACAGAATTGTGTTCTAATAAGCATTGTTGTTTGAAGTTTTCAAAGATAGAGCTCAATTCCCTCAAAATGGATTCTTTTGTGATTATATTCCCTGGATATTGACTGGTATGAGGCACCCATTCAGATGAAAATGAAAACTTGGAGTCCTGAGCACTCTCGGCACTATAAATAGCCTCCTTTTGGTCTTATATTCTCACACGCTCATAAAATGAGAAATATGTGGAACAGGTTAACCCCACTGCTGTGTTTGCGTTTGAAAACTGAATTTCTCCTTTTTTTTTTTTTTTTTAAATTTTGTGCTTCTGCATATCTCTATATTCATGTTTTCTCCTCCAAAAAGGAAGTGCAAGGCTATATTAAAATTTGTGTGAGCGAAAAAGCGGGGTTCGATAGATTTAAATCCCTGGGTGATTGACAGGTACCTTCTTCGCATTCTGCATCACTGCAGTCAATGAGCTGGAGGGTTTCAGAGAGAGTGAAAACAAAGATCATACCCAAAGGATTGCTTCTCCCAGTACCAGCAATAATAACCCTGAGTTTTGTCCTCAGGCAACACACATGAAAACAAAAACAAAAACAAAAATAAAAAGGAGTACATAAATTATTTACCACTATTAAACATTAAAACAGCAAAGGGTTTTTTTCAGGGGATTTGATGTGTCAATAAAATAACAAAAAAGGAATAACAGCATACTTTGCTGTATACTCCTATTGACATCCAAATTGAAGGGAAAATGGCAAGGACAGAATTTCTATAGAATGCCTGTGAGTAGTTACTTGAGTTAGAAATGTGGGTGTAAATTAATATAACTCAATTCTCCTGTTACATGTGGTGAAACCTTTTTCCATTGGTACACAGGTCACATTGTCTTGTGGGTTTATGGGATCTCTCACTGCTTTCCCAGGTATAATAGAAACACTATGCCTGAGTAAGTAACTTTTCCTGATTTTTGGCTTTTGCTACATCTCATAGATATGAAGCAACGTTTACCGTGCTGCAGAGATGGAAGAGTTAGCTGCACAGGGCTAAGCTTTATCCAGTACTGTTTGTGGTAGCACCAGCTACAAATCCTGTCAAGTTTCCTGCTTTTGCCTACCAGGACAAGATCTCACAGTTGTTATTTTTGGGTTGGACCTTCTGTACCATCTCTTGTACTGTACTGTGCGTCCTTGTGGTTACTGTGATGGTCCGGGTCTGGCACCTGGGATTCCACAAGGATGCTGGAGCAGACCGATGAGACAGCTTTCCTAAAGCCAGCAGAATCGAGGTTTCCTAAGGACCTGAAAAGAAGGCAAAAGTGCATTTCTACCTTACCTTTCCTTAAAGATGAATTTATTCTTTAGACCATGTTCTTTATTTGCTCAGATTAGTTCATAAGGCATTCTGGACAATTAAGCATGAATCACCTCATTCTTTGACTTTTCCCTTGCCTTTAATAACATCAAAAGTGTTTTTCAGTGCGGCTTTTTTCAATCTGGAGTTTATAATTCCTGTTGCTTTCCCAAAAATTCCGTGGGCTCCCTCCAATACCATGTACAGTACCATGGCATTTCAGTCTTGGTCCTCCAGAGGTGCTGCCCTCTTCTAACTGTTTCCTCACTCTGTGCCCCAAATTTTGCCAGAATGCTTCCTTTAGCTGGAATTTTTCAGAAGGAAAGTGAGGAGACAAGTTTTCAGCAGGAACAGGTCCCTGAATAAATAGGCATGATGCATTATTTCTGATGAACTAATACTCAGAGGGGTAGGACGTGATGGAAGAATGATCAGGTTTTGGCAATAATGTTGCAAATAAACTAGTTTTCTAGTTAATAATTTTTCCATGTGGAATTGTGGAATAGCTCCATGTTTATAAAGAAGCTATTACCTTGTCTTATTGGTATAATTTACTAATGATTTTTCATTTAGTTTAATCTCTAATGAAAAAGGCTCAAATTTCTTTGGTTTAGAATAAATAGAGACTGTTTTATTAGAATAAAATCACAGAAAGGATTTTAAGATGTCCTAAGACTGGCTTTATTAATAAGCAATACCTTTTCATGCAGCAGATATATTTTACATTCACCTGTTGTATAAAGACTTATCTCTGGAGAATTGTCTCAGCTTGCTTATTGGTCTGCCACTTGTCTCATGTCTTAAGTACTGTCCTGATTTTAGTCAAGGACAGAGTGAATTTTTTGCAGTAGCTGTGAGGGGGCAGAACGTGGAGCCCTGTAGGAATGGCCAAGACCCTACTGTTATTTGGTGTCACCTTAAGTCATGGCCGTGGGCTGGGGAAAGGGACTCTCTGTCCCTTCCAAGAAGAAGAGCATTCCTTCCTGGTGCAGCAAGCATGGTGAACGGAGTGGTGGGGTAACACCAGTCCCAAATGGAGGGAGTGGTTTGGGTGGCGTGGCTGTGGTAGGGTCGAGCTCCACACTCTTTTGTACGCTTTCGTTATTAATATTGTTGCTGTTACTGTTTGTTTTCCTATCTTATTGCTGTTTCCAGTAAACTCTTCTTATTTCAACCTGTGGTCTTTGCCTTTTTTGTTTCCAGCTGGAGCAGGAGGGGAAGCTAGTGGCAGCATGGGGTTTTTTTTAGCAGGACTACTAAGTTGGAGAATGCCATTCCTAAACCAAAAGTACCTCTGTGAAGCTTCAGTCTGTGCAACAAGGGAAAAAACAAAGCATTTGAAGCCAAAATAAGAAGATGAGGAGTATATTGTCAAATACCAGCAGGGCAGAATGAAATTCAGCTTCAGTAAGATTAATCTTTTCCTGTTATTTTTAACCGTAGTTCTAGTCATGGCTTAATTGATTAGAAATTTAAATTTTTGGTTCTTTTCTGCATTGTATGCGAAAATGAAAGTACTAAAAGGAAGAATCCTACATTTGTTACGATTTTTAAATATTATTATTTGAAAAAAGAAATAACCAACTAACCAACCAACCAACCAACCAAAAAAACCCCAGTGAAAATATCCAACCAAATCACAGCTCCATGACTCCTTGGAGGAACTACAAATGTCTTAGTCATGTAGTTTAGGTTTGTTTTTTTAATACTAAATTATAATGCTTTCAGAGTTTTGTCCTGTTTTGAGCCTTAAGGTTGCTGCAGGATAGTACATAGCAGCACAGTAACCAAGGCAGGTTAGACCTTCAACCTGTTCTCTAAAACTCTCCCTGACAATCCTGATGTTGCCAGACGTTCCTGGGAACTTGTCATTATCCATGACGGTTGGACAGCAAATGCTCTCAAGAATGCAAATCCATCATGCCAGCAAAAAATGCTCTGCTTTTGAGTGTGGACATTAGAGTCATGAGTGCCCCTGAGCAGCAGCTGCAAGGAGAATTACTAGAAGGCTTTGAGATACTGAAATTCCTAGGGATGAAACAGGAACTGTGTGTCTGAAAGCCAGAAAAAGTGCTTTGGTCCTTGAATGAGAAGCATGGTCAAAACTAATAAAGCAAGAACAGCAGTATTAATTTCACATTTTATACTGCCTTAATTTTCATTTCATTTGCTCAAAAGAGGAAAACAAGAACAAGTGAGAAAAGGTCTGGAAATTTCAAATTCAAATGAATTATATAAACTTGAAGGCTGCTTAGACCATGAGAAATAATGTACATGTAAGCTTTTCAAACACATCTATTAAGTATTCTTTTAAGGGAAAAAGAAATACAAAATTAATTTTTTGAATAGTCTTCTAGTCTTAAAAACATGAGGCACCTCTAAGTGCCTTATTTCCTTATTTCAGTATGATAATTTCATGCATGCAATGTGTGAATTGTACACATGCATTTTCTTGGAATTTAGGCAGAAACCATGTCGTCAACTTGTTGACAAGTTATTTCCTATGACTTGGTATATGTTGAGAAGGCTGCAAGTGTGGCAGCTAGAGTGAACCTTGAGCTTCAGAAAAATCATTGATACGTTTGATTTACAAAGTTTGAGAGGCTCTACTTGGTCTAATGAGATGATTTAATAATGTATGTTTACAATCATAAGCACGAAAGACACAGCTCTGTATTTCCAGGTTTCCTACCTGTCCCAATGAAAAATCAAGTCCTTGGTTTTACTCATTACAGATCCTGTGTATTTTTACAGAATTTGCATTATGCAAGTAGGTCACCAATAACCTCAAAGTTTCTGTGCTGTTTGAATCCTGTTGTGTGAACGGAAAATGGAAATTCATTTGAAGGTATGCGATTTGCTAAAGGGGTTTGGAAAAATCATGAAATTATGCTAAAGTTTTGTGCTATACTGCATCCTTTTTTTATTCTTTCTCTCCATTACTGAAATAAGCTTGAATGGTTAGCATGGTAAATTATCTGAATCAGCTAATATTAAATTTCTCTTAATTAAACTACTTCATAACTTCACCTACTGATTTTTATTAAGGTGAGTTCATATTTTTAATTGTTGCTTGATTAACATTCTATCTCCCCATTTACCAGATCAACTCTGAACTGTCAGTGGAAGGAAGTATTTCAAAGTATCCTGGTTATATCTTTTAAATCCCCCCAGTCTATTTAACTGAATCCACAACGTATTTTATGTCAATAAGTGACAGTCTTTACAACCTCACAATACAGTCAAGGATAAAAAGTTACATAGATATGAAGTAAATTGATTTGAAATATTGTTCTGTTATGGCAAGAATGAGTTACTGGTGTTTCTCTCAAGGGTTTGCTTCTCTGTGTTGTCTTATGCTACTGATGTATTTTTACATTATATACTGCCCAGTGAGTTGTTTTCTGTTATCTTCTTATTACTGAAACACAGCAAGCACTGAGTTAAAATTTTATCATGTCGGACTGCATCAGGTAAGTGAATAGTCTCTTTGTTGGTTTTGTTGTACTGACCACATATTTGAACGCCAAATTGTAAGAATAGGATAAAGAAATCCCAGCCTCAAAAAGTATTGAATATTGTCTGAAAAAAGTGTTGTCTCAAAAAGCAGAGAACCTGAGGCTGACCAGGTGGTTCAACTCTGTCTCTTCTCAGCAGACAAAAGGGAAGTGTTGCTGTTTAGGATAATAAGGATTAGGTGTGGAAAGATGTATAACAAGTTTTCTGATTTGGGCTCGTTGATCTCTCTAAAAAAATCTCTCCTGTAAATTTTTTAATGCACTGATTATCACACCTCTCTTCAGCTAATGGATGGCTTTGTAAAACCATATTTCATAAACTGATTAATCTGATAAAATCTGTTTTGTAAAGCATAAGTACTCGCTCTTTAACCTATTACTTTTAGGTATTATCTTTAATTCTGAAAAGGTTAGTACATTAATATGTGACACATTAACACAACGTGGTACTGCAAGCTGCAGCCACTGAGGTTACAGCAGGGACAGATGCTGCCCTGTGGGGGAAAGGTTAGGGAGGTAGGGTATCTGTGTCAAGAGGATGCTCCCTTTGCCGGACCACCCAGGGCAGGAGAAGATAACATGTGGTACAGAGCTTTGGGTGGGAAGAGGAATTGTTCCCTCTCCCATTATAATGGCTATAGTCTATCATGTTTTACTCCTGCTTGGCATTTGGTGACAAAAGAGGAGCTGGGACTGCTTGCTGGCTATGTGTGGAAATCCAACTTACTTTAATTAGGATGCATTCACTTCAGTGGGGTGTATGCATGAATCTGTATTTTCATCCAAGTTTTCCTGGGTAGAAAAATGGGATGCAGGCCTGCCACCTGCTATCTTAGTAGCCCTTTTCCTTGTTCTTACATTGTTACACTTCTTTTTTCCAAAGCATGATCAAAGCTTGTTTTGTGACATTATGGAACTGGAGAAGGACATCAGTTGGGAGAGCAACCTATGCTGGTGATCCTCAGAGTGGAAAGAGCATGAAAGTAAATGGGGTGGAAGTAATGAAAACGCCTTCGATTAATCTTCACCTTGAGGCAGAGTGAGATACATGATTACATCCTCAGGAAGGATGAAAAAGAGACATTTAAGAAAGATTTAAATACCTAAAAAGCCATACCTAACAGAATCTGTCCAAGTTCTCTAAAGTGTATACAATATGAAGAAAATAAAACCCACAAAGACACTCAAAAGTGGGACATCTCACACAAAAAACCACAGTATGTCTGCCAGGTGAAAGTATGAGAAAGGAAATTTAACTGGTTTTTCGCATGACAATCACTTTGTATCGTGCTGGATTGAACAGGTACAAAAAACAATGCCAAGAGCGTTCTGCTGCTGAGGTAATGTTTTCAGTCACTGATGCTCTCACCTGATGCTCTCACCTGATGCTCGCTATGAGCCTATCAGAAGACTTCATTGCTTTAGAGAGAGAGAATGGGCTTACATCCACCCTGATAAATCACATGTATATGAGAAATTCTGTTTTCTGTCTGTAAAGAGGACTACTACCACTGGCAGTTTCTGCCACAGCTCAGTTATATGCAAATGTAGGCTTAAAAAAGTGAAAGCAGGAAGAGTGATGCCACTGTAAAATTTATATTCTGTATTTCCTGTATCACAGAAATGGGATGTAATCATTGAGACTTGTTCCTGTGTTGGAACTCTGAATGATTTGTAAGCTGGGATTTAGTATATGAAACCACCTCAGATGAGTAATAAAATTGAGATGATTAAATACTATGTACTTTTGTTGGCTGCTTTAAATAGGTAAATATTTGTCAGTAAAACTGTCCTTTTCCAGCATCTGCAGAAATATGCTGTGACTCAAACGGCATTATTCTACCACCCACAGAATGTTTTTTCTCAGAGATCACAGAGATTAAGATGATAAAAACATATTCTAGTAATAAATATGTTAAAGGAACATTTCTATTGCAAGGATGCTAAAAGTTGAATCAAAAGAACATCTACCTTAAGCATGTTTTTTCCAAATAAGATTATCTCCTTTGTTTTTTCTCTGAAGGTCTAGTAAAGAAAAGGATTTATTCATCCTGTATAGTATTACTTTTGAGGAATTAATGTTTTTTCTCCATTTTTCTCCTGTTATCCAAGGTTTTGATTTCTTGCTGTGAATATTCATTTTATATATTTTCAGTTGTAGTATTAAAATGAATATTGTTATTAGTCTGTCAACATTTAATTTCATCAGCATACTCCTTAGTGAGAAGGAGCATCTTGAGTGAATTTAAGGCAGTCAGTTTTAAAAGGATTTTTTCTTCCTGAAAAGAAAAGCTTTCTTTGTTTTCTTTAAGCTGACGTTGATGAAATGGGTGTGCTCTGTACCTTATGCTTCGTGGCATTCACAGAATACCATATATAAGAAAACCAGAAAAGGAGATAACTCTGATATGATGAAGGGTGCCCCCCAGGAGGAATATTCGTTCCACATACATTACATGCAGTTTTTTCCTTCACAGAGTACAAGATAGGATAACAGATACTGGGAGCTTTATACAATGAAAGACTTCTCAGTTTTATATTTTGTGGGATGATTTAGGTGAAAATGTCTGTCTTCACTCATCAGCTGCAATCATGAACATTCTGGATTTGACCATTTGGAGATTAAGATGTATTTTGTGACTTAATAGATACAGTGAAGTGGACATACGTGGGGCCACAGTATGGGGTTGTAGAATATGTCACTAATGTTTTGTTAGCAATCATTTAAACTGAGGTCACTGTCTTCCTATTTAGAGACTTTGTAAACATCATCCTCCCCTATCGTGCCTAAATATCCTAGTTCCTTTGGAAAGTAACTATCCTGTAAAATTCCCAAGTGCTAATTCTTTAGCCAAGATTTGCTAGCTGCAAACATCTCGCCTACTGCTAAACTAATACCTTCATAAATATTTCCCTGGTACAGGGATGATGGTTATTTTGCACTGAGAATATTTTTGCAGTGATCACTGTCAGGAGAGATAGGGTCTGATTAACACTGGTCACCTTTGCCAGCTGGATCTTTAATCACAGACTCTGCAATAAACAGAGAAATGTAATCAATAAAATTGCAGATACTATGAAGAAATATAGGGGGGGACTAAAAGTCTATTGATAAAATCTGGTGATTATTTCTCATCAAGACTTTAGGCTGTTATCTTCTTTACCTGTAGCACTACCCAGCAGAACTGAGTGGCCAATTACTAATAAACATTGCAAAGAAAAAAACTTAATGAAATAGATCCTCTGAGCTATGTTTCTTAAAACTTACTTTTATTTACTTGATGTATCTTTTTCTCTGTACGTATTTCTTCTGCTTCTTACCATGGGATCGTTTGGTAGACAAATGAGTTATGCGCACTAATTTGAAATTTGCACCATTATTCACTGTAACTTTATTGTAGCTTAACATTTCAGGTAACCACATAACTTAAAGCCTTTCCAGAAAGTGATCAATTACTTTCATTTAACGATGATATCTCATATTTGTTTTGCTTTTCAATTAATAATTTTTTTTTCATCCTGACTGTTACAGTACATAAACTTTACATCAAACCACAATTCTCCAAAATTTATAAAACCATCCAACTCCCCTATGTTTTCTTAAGCCGAAAATTTCTTTTCCTCCCTCATTTTTTTGTAAGTCTTGGAGAAAAGAAACCCCAACCCCGAACAACAACAACAAAATCAAATAAAACTCTCAAGTATTAAATGTGGTAAACGAGATTTTGACTTACAACTCTTTTGTTTCTTTTCATAGAAGTTATGTGCAACTGTCAGGGATTTCCAGGGAATGAAAAACGAATATATGTCTTAAGTTTGACTTCTTTATTAACCAAAAATTTAGTAATAAATCTCTCTATGTAACAAATGCCCAAACTCAGATCATAATACAAAGTATTTGTGCATGATATATAATATGTTTGAAAACTCTAAACCTAAAGCATCATTTTAAAGAAGTAAGTTTGCCACTCAAATCACCTTTGAAACCAAGGAATGGCATCATTTTTGGATGATTTGGAACACATCCAATATTTTCTTGATTTTTTTCTTTATCAAATAGGATAAAAATATGATAAATATGTCTACAGCTTCGTAAGTTCATTGCAAACGGTCATTCTTTTCCAAAAACAATTTATCATTGATAATCTAAACTATCAATTTGAGCATAAACTTCTTAGGGATGAGAGCATAGTTTCTATAAAGACATTTACTGGCACATTTGCAGTATTCAAGGTAGCATTCAATACCTTGACATTAATTATCTTTAAAACAATATCCTATATATTTTAGTATTCAGAAACCTTACACTTTCTCTGCAGGTGCAAAGCAGAATTCCTTCTCGTGTTATCTGTGCTTACCTCCATAAATACTCCCAAAAATATGAAGTAAGTTGTGGTTTTCAAATTCAGACAATCTGCCACTTTTATGAGAGCACATAAGCATATTTCTAGAAGCTCTGCAAAGCTATTTCAGGGATGAATTCAGGATGACAATGGAGTTAGTGAGTGAAATCTTTCTTACCCACCACAGTAGAAAATGTACACTGCATTTCATCACACTCATTTTCACTCCAGTAATCACCCCGTATTTCAAAACACCAGTGTAACTTTGTTACCAACCGGCAAGAAAAGGAGAAGATCATGTGGTGGACAGATAGCATAAGGGGTATGGAAATGTGCTCTTCAGCTAAATATTTGCATGTGCCTTACACGTCCCTGGTGTTTTGACTTATGTTATTAAGTCTCTTGCTTAATCCCTGCATTTTTGCAAGATGTGCGTGGTTTAGTATTCAAGTGATGTTCAGACATGTAGATTACAAATATAATGCAGAGAAGCTCTGCCCCAAGCTTCTCTGACAAGATGGTATGAAGCTTTTAGGTTGCATGCAGATTTAGTCCTTGAGTAGATGCACAGAGGGGAATTACTAGGATTCACACAGAACACGGACAAACACAACTTCAGGGGCTCCTCAAAGCTCTCGGCTGAAGCCCTGGGGATTAGGGGCATGACACTTCTTCCCTACCAGAAACAAGGGCTGCCAGCTGGGCAGGTTTGGAACACTGGTTTCAAATAATCTGAAAGAGTGCACAGACTCATTAGTAAGAGGAATGTGCAAATTCTAGCAATAGCAAGGAATCTTTTTGCATTTTTCTTAATTTTTTTCTTCACATATTTTATTCGATTGTCTGGTTGGATATCAAAGGTGCATTAGTCCATTCTATACATGCCAATTATTCTAGTTGTTACTACCCACTGTTTGGCAATATGTTTTTTGCCTGTTATTACTTATCTGAGTTTTCTCTGGCTATTGATCTGGAATTTTTCAGCAGCTGGAGTCATAAGACCTCAGTAAATCTAAACTGAAATCCAGACAAAAGGACTCTGCATGTGGATGGTTTATGTACGCCCGAATGCAATCTACTGCACATGGCCAGACTGACTACGCAACATTTAGCATATTCATTTAAGCATATGCAATTTCCATACATCTAGTAAATTACAAAAAGGGACAGTATCTGTGAGGAATTCAATTGCCATAGTTCTACTGAGATCAGGGTAATTTAAGATTTTTTTTTTAAACTCAAGGTTTCCGGAAGTGCTTTGCTTGGTTTTTCAAGCTTTGCTAGGTTTTTCGAACTTTGCATTTAAGAAAAGGTACATGATGAGGAAAAGCATCATAAAACTATTCTGTAACTCTTCTCTGGAAATAGCAAATTTACAAAAGGATCTGCACAGTGTATGTGCCAAGATACCAAGGCTCACTTAAACTGACATTAAGACATCTGTGGTTTCTAAGGAGGTCTCCAAAGGCACTCTTAAGAATTGTGAGTTTTGTCAGCTGGGTATTTTGCAAATGTTTATTGTGGTAGGATTTATACTCATTTTAACTTGAAAGCAAGCAGCAGGAAGCCTTTTTAGGTAGACAGAAGGACATGCTTTTTAAGAAAGCGTAGAAGGGGTATGAGCTAATGGTTTTTCTTGAGTCGAGAAGAGTCCAGTCACTACATGTGCACTGAAAGACAACAGAAGCCAATAAAAAAGTCCAGAAAGAAAAAAAATACAGAAGACTGGACTCTAGGTGTAGACATCACAGCACTGTTCTTCTGCTCAACCTCAAAAAAAGTATGCACCAGTTTCAGTTGTCCCAAGTCAGCTTCATTGTTCCAGTTTCACAAGCCACAAGAAAGGAGCTATTGCTGTCATGCTCGTGACTCCTATAGCTGAGACCTATCCCATGGAAAGACAAAGAAAGATGGAGCTGGGTGCCAAGGTTTTTTCAGAGATTTTCAGAATTTTTTTTTTCTTTGTAGCTCTTTATTTCTCACCCAAGAATCAGAATATCACATTGAGGACTTGGAGTTATAGAATAATATATGTTACAAGGAATACATACATACTTCTATATGTATATAGAATAATATATGTTATAAGCTCAGAAAGTCATCTGGTCCCACCCCTACTGAAAATAGCAATACTAAAGTGTAAGAATTCCAATTTTTTTTCTAACAATCATGGAAAACTATACAAATAGGCTTAATGACTTTCTTGATATTTATCAATCTTCATATACAGAACTCCCACTGGAATTACAGGTAACACAAAAAAATCTCTTTTACCTTTTATTCTGTTTGTTCTAAAGGAATTGATACCTGACTTTCTGACTGCAGAGAAGCTTATCTTCAAAGATTTGAGGCTGAAAGTGACTCCGCAGCCACAAATTTCCGGGCTTTCTCTTCACCACCTTCTCTTTTCTAGGGAATGAAGGGAACAACCCTATTGTCTTCACAAAGACACAACCCTAACACTTTGTCAGATAACTGAAATGTGTCAGTCAATTATCTGTGCCTTGTCAGGTTAGGCAAATGGTCTTTCAAAGGCTGCCTGGAGGCAACTGGCCAGCTGTCATGCTGTCTTACATGCCCACGGGGGTCTTATGCTCCTTAGGTGTCACTGGGGAACAAACCATCGGTAAGAAGTAGGTAGACTGATGGCTCCTATACAAATATTCATCTCTTTATCTGCTTGGTTCCCACAACCTCTCTACTGTGTTTTATCTGCTTTAGAACCGATGTATTTTTAAGGGTCACAATTTTGTACTTGCTGCAGAGGAAACTGCAGTGGAAAATCAAAGTGTTCCTCTTCTTTTTTTTTTTTTTCTTCTTGCTTTCTGCAAATAAACTCCTGCCCTTCCTACTCTTAGCACTTTTTCGAAATCTTAACATTAAGACTTCGAGTTCTGGAAAAAAAAAGAAAGGTGGTGATATGGTTATACTAATGATAATTTTGCTGACAGAGGTGAAAATTATCAAAGGAAGATAAGCTGTAGCATTTTGATGAAGGGTTCATGTGAGGGTAATGAAAATAATCTCCAGAGAAAAAGTCATTCTCTTAAAACCTGTGAGCCTGGAAATAAAAATAAAGTATCTGAGTTGTTTAACAAATACACATTTTATAATTAAAGCCAGTTACTGTCTGAAGATTGGAGGGAGGCTGAAACAATATCTAAGTTTCACAGAAGAGTTAAAGGTAATGCTGGGAACTACAAAGCAATGCTGAAGCAGTACAGGAACAGCTAGCTGCCACTAAATTAACCAACAAAGAATTGAATAAGGACAGATCAATACCCATAACTGATTTTTCTGTATCAAAATTATAAATCAACAGAACTCCTTGAACATGAGCACTGTTAAGAGAATACAGTCCTTTTCTTTGTAATATCTGCACATGTTTTCTGAGGAAAGTGGGGTAAACTTTGCATGAAATTTTTTTTCTTTTCCCTCCCTAAGATTGGATTTGTAGCTTGCTGAACAGGAACATAAGGTTATTTATCTGAACAGTGTGCAGGTAAATATAGAAGAGAGTTTCTGTGAGCTTTCCTTAGAAGAAGCGATTCTTTTATTCATTTACACATGCAGGATTTAGTGTCCTGAGGACAGAAAAAAAAAAACCAAAACTGAGACTTTTACACTGATATTAATAAAACCATCTGAGTTTTGCCATTTAAAGGTCAAACAGACATGAGCTGTGTTGAATCAAACTAGAAAATACTTCTGGGACTTAGGAAAGTTTCCCTTCCATGAAATACTACTCAGTAACAAGTCATAGGGATTTGAAAAGGAGGGATGAGAGGGAGGAACTGTGTTTTCCCATGAAGCAAACCATACTTTTAGAAGGAAGTCACTGTATTTGTCGAGCCAGTGATCTTGTAGAATATGGTAGTTCCTGTGAACTGCCCTGACTGTGGGAAGTGGAAAAAAAGGTAGGTTTTGACAGTCTTTGCAGGGTGTAGTTGTTAGACTGGAGGTTTATGAGAGATTTATAAGGAATGCACATTCAGTGGGGCTCTGCACTGCTTCCTGCTGGAGGTCTGAATTAATTGAAGGCACTTTAGAAACTGGTACATTTTTCTAGATTCAAAGATATAGGCATTTACTTTATATTTAGGTTATTTTCTGTTCTAGGTACCTAAGATCAAAACCAAATTAAGAATGTAACGCATGAATGGTCTTATTGGCTTTGACCCGAGGGTAGACCTTACAGGCTGTTCCTTCTCCAACAGTGGCCCAAAGCACATGCCAATGGAAAGTACAGGAAAGGGCAAATTTCTACAGATAATCTCTCATCTTGAGCATTTGGTTGCTCAAGTTATTCCTGAGCCAGAAATTGGCTGTGTATTTACTAATTCTCAGATAATTTGTTTTCCATTGCTTTGTCTAGTCTCTCCATGGACCCAAGAAAATCTGTATTAAACATCCCCAGGAAAGAGATCATGTTAGCAGTTCTTTTACATGCTATACAATACATTATTTTGATTATGGCATGTCACGCCCAGCCCATGACAAGAAGGTGATGACATAATTCCATTTAGAGTATCAAGGAAAGTGAAATTATATTACTGTGCCTGAGGGGTATCTTCCTTTAATCCTCAGGTTTCTTGCCTGTCTCTGTCTAAGAACGTGGCTTTTCTTCTCTCACAGCCTTCCAGAACATGTGTGTGTACAGGAATGAAGGCACAATTGCAACCTCCTCCCACCCCTCATTTGCTGATATTAATAAAATACATTTTGGTTTAGAAAACTAAAAAACCCAAGAAGACTGACAAGGTAAGCATGCCAAGAAATAAAAGAAAATTTACTCTCCAGTAAAACTGCAGCTATTATCATAATGCATATTCCAAGTCAAGACTAAGATGTCCCGTATTTTTGCTGAATGTATGAGCTTGTGTGACTCGTTAGGCTCCCATTCATTATGTAAATACACCAGTAAATTACAGCTTTTGCAAATGCAATCATTATAGCTGTAACTTACAAAATATATTAAGCCCTTTGATCTTTGTCAGAGAACATATCATATACTTTTAAACACATTGCTCGGAAATGGTAATTTAAAAACTATAAACCTTACATTCACAGCTTTAATGCATATATTATGCTGTACATTTATATCAGAAATAATGTCCATATTCTGTCTATTGCATAATATGGCTTTAAATTTCAGCTGTACAGAAAAAAAAATATGATACTGCAAATTGATAAAATATGAATGAGAATTGTCACCAATGAACACCTGCGGGTTCTTGCATTACTCAGGACTACGATCTAAATAAAGCTAGGTTTTTTCCTTGTACTAACGTATTGCAAACTGAATTATGTTAACTCTGTGATATTGCTTCAGTGTACTCTGTAGCTCAGTATTTTACATATCCAGGTTTAAAAGTAAATAATGTTTCTCAAAAATATTAATCTAAGTCAAAAAGCTGTTTGGAAATTAACACCGTTTTGGCCTTTGTATATCACATGCTTTTTTTGCTTCAGTTACTTTCTAGTAATAGTAAGATGCTGCAGGAAAGCAAGGATAAAAAGATGCTTAGCCATTTTTAGGAATCTTTAAAGTAATCTTTACAGTTTATGATCAGAACAGATGTGGCATCTTATTTATGGATTAACTAGAAAGGGGACGGTTCATAAAAGTAAATGTTTGAATAAGAAACTGATCTTGTACATATTTGCTCTTACGAAAAATGGCATTTGCTCTTGAAAGATGTAGCATAATGTCAAAACCCTGTCTGAGCTGGAGACCAGTCGCTTAGAAGGATAGCATCATAATGGCATAAAAGAAGCAGTACATAACACTGAAAATGCTATTCCTTGGTCACTGTAAGATCTACACAAGTATATAAATAGTTGGATTTTGGAACTTTACCAACAATTATTCAAGCTTTAAAAATGTTTTGAACTTCAGTGAAATTGAGCATAAGTACAGATTGTGCCTATGTATGTGCACTTTAGTCTGATGGTTTCACTGTTTATTGTAATGAAAAGCTATGATCTTAAAGAATAATTTCATTTTTCCTCTGTTTTTTTTGAACTGGCATTTTCAAAGGAAATACAAAATGAAGATATTTTACTTAACAGATAATGCCACTGTGGTCCATTTTTTAAATTTAAAATGGGCAGATGAAATTGCACTACCTTAAATAAGTAGAAAGAAAAAATACATTTTAAAAAAAGTATTACTGTGAACAACAGCCCTGGCTTGTTTGCTGTAATCCTCATCTGAAAGGAGCAATGGTTCTGTCCAGACATTTTGACTTACCGGTTCAGTTGCTGTGCCTAAACTTCTAGTATTTGTTCACAAAAGGTTTCATAAAATGAACAGCTAATATAAAAAGCTGCTATTTGCCCAAAATAGCATAGCCTGCAGATTTCAAGAGCAACCACTACTGCTTATTGCTTATAATTAATATGACATCACTGATTACCACTTGTAAACCTTTTTTATGGGAGCCGAAGCCTCCTATATTATGCGTAACTGAGCATATGGAATCTTAGATCATTTTTTTGCCTTCTGTCTCTGAAAATTTTCAGAGGAAAGAAAGCTAGTCGTATTTCATTATTCTGTATATTTAGCAGGTCTGTTTTCTTGGCCAGGAGTCCAAAAACCTTTTCTAAGAGGATTTACCTAGCAGCTGTGTTGACAATTCTATTTTTGAGTGCAACTTCTAGAGCAAGATGAGTTTTTCACACCTGTGCCTCTGGAGCTCACTTTTTGGAAAGAACTGGGCTTTGCATTAATTTTGCAGCAAATATCATTCAGTACAAAGAAAAAAACCCAAAGTTTCCCCTTCTAGCACAGCGTGATAAGGAAGAGCAGTCTGTGCTGTGTGGTGAAAGTTTTCTGATGAAGGCTCTGGACACAACGTGAAAAATCAGTTAAAAGGCACCTTTTGATGCTGCAATGTATGCCTTCATTGAACTGCTCTTTGGAAAGTTCTATTAGGACAAACTCATAGATCAGTTTCAAAGTGTTACCTCATTACCATGCAATTAAACATTTCTGGACTTTTAAAGAACAACATCCACCTGGAGAGGACACTGCAGACCTAAAAAAAGAATAAGTGTTTTCATATCTGTCCTCATGGTTTTACAGCAAAAGGAGCATGTTTGGATTTCCCTTTTGGCGTGCAGAGCCTGGAGTGCAAGTGACTTGGTCCTCAATATCAAGGACGTGTTCTGTACTATAAGTAAATACTTTGGCAACCTGTGTGTGGATGGATCTTCCCCTAAAATTAAGGCAAGATCCTAGAAGTCCCCCCACCTCCACAGCTACAGCTTCTGCAGTGCTGCAGGGCTGGTGGTGTGTACAGAGGCAGTCGTCTATCTGCAGAAATAGCTGGAACATCAGAGCTACTTCACCAATGGAAATTCTATCAGACATTTGAGAATCTTAGTGATTGTTTCCCCAACCCGTGAAACAACCTTGCTAGAAATCCATTATGTGAAAGCTGCAAATCTAGGGAGTACATAGGTTTAACGGAGAATCGAGAAGTCAGCTTCTCTCTTTTGTGAAGCTGAGTTATGGAGCATTTTGACATTTGCCAAAGCTTTATTGTCAAGTCAGGTGAAAGATGCTTTTGTCTATGCAGTCCCCTTAATACCCATGACAACAAGGAGAGTTTTGTGATAACACCTGAAAATAAATCAGTGTATCTTTCAAAGTAACATCATTTATCCTGTTTCTAGAGAGAAATAACTCAAAAACATGAAAAAAAGGAATAAAACTTCCTTGTACAATCTCAATCTCATGCCTATGTACTACACACTATAAGGTTTAAGATCTGTAATTGTGTTTTTCTACCATGTCCTTGAATTGTTCAGAGTTCAAGATGATGGCTGCTTTGCAAATGATGCAGCAATTCAATATTTACTTTTTCCCTTGTTGTTTAGAGATTCCATAGGTCCTTTCCTGCACACCTTAAAACTGTCTCAGCCATGTGAGGCAGAGTATTCCAGTGGATGAAGGAAATAATGCTGGTTACTGCTTCACTTTCTACTGATGTTTTTATTATGATTGGGCAAGAATGATTATTTTTAATTTTTTTTAATAGAAGTATTTGGAAACAAAGGCTAAAAATCATGTCTTTTACATTTTTGGCAGATCTTTAGGAAAAGTTTTGCAAACAAAATCAATCGGTAGAACTTGACATGAATGACCGCCTGTTTGGAATAATTTGAGGAAAAAAAGCCCACCTGTGATAAACCTGGCCAGCAGATGCATTGCAAAGCCTTCATTCTAAGCAATCATCTATGTTACTACAATGAATATGTTTGATGAAGGGGGCTCTCCAAGAGGGTAAAAGATTGATTTTTCAGTCTGACTGCCAAGTAAGAAAAACATTAAAAATTTATTTTTAAGTGCTATTATATCTTTCCACAGAAATACAAAAAACACAAAAACTTTCCCTGGTGAACAAAATATTCCATATAACTAAAATAAATTTCATTTTCATGTTTATGCAAATGAATTGAGTCGTTGAAAAGTGTTCCTTCCCAAAATTAATGTAGGAAAAGTCAGCCTTTTACCCAACAACTTAGAGGTCTGAGCCCTCACCAGTGTACAACAACTCAAAATCAAGTGCATCTCTGCCAGAGAACACTTTAAGTTGGAAGACACTAATCACCATGTCAAGGAGAAGAAAGGAGGATTTTAAAACAAAATTAGAGGTCTTTTCATGAGTTGTGAAACACACCAATTTTACAGTTTTATTTATAGGGTTCAGCTGGAAAAGGATGGGTATGATGTGACCGCCTCAAACAGCCTCCTGGTGTGAGTCTTGAAGTAGGAGAGCTTTTAGCTCATGCCTATGATGTGCCTGGCAGAAGGTGTTATGTTTCTAAGGGATT
Organism: Ifrita kowaldi; assembly: GCA_013398055.1. Lineage (NCBI taxonomy): Eukaryota > Metazoa > Chordata > Aves > Passeriformes > Cinclosomatidae > Ifrita > Ifrita kowaldi. The sequence continues at coordinate 435,015 of VZRS01006360.1, read as the reverse complement.
GCTAAAGCTACTGGCTTAGAGTGCATTCCGACCTGGGCTTTCTTTGGAGCTCTTCCACTTTGTAGAAAATTAATTACATGCATACTGAGAACACACAATGATTCTCCCATGTGATGAGTAGGAGATTTGTTGAAGCTGTAGAAATACCTGTGTTTAAACGTGAGCTCCTGGGAGAGTCAGGCATTCCTTCCACATTCAGGACTACAACACAACTGGCTGTCTAGGCCACTTACGTCTGAGGGAGGATTCGAAGGTGGAAATGAGCCTGACTTTCCCATAGCAAGCTTCCCATGTTATGTAAAGGTTATATCATGCTGTCATTGTCTTATGTAAAAGGGCTAATAATACTAACAATGGTATGAATTCAACTGGTATTTGCAAAAAATGCAGGGGTGAACATGCTCCAATTTTTTCCTGGCAGATTTACATTTTTCTTAAAAAACAATTACCTAGAGGCACCTCTGAATTAATCACAGAATCTCTCTTGCTCCTTTACGATGATTTGTGCACTTCAAAACAGTTTGCTGATTTTCTTATTTGCATATTTGAATCTGTGTCAACTAACTTTCCTGTGGGTTGGAGAAACGCTGAAGAAGACTGGATTGTGGGGGCATCTGTCATGCTCAATATGTGGAAAGCCAATGCTCCGCTTTGGCCACAGAGCAGAAGACGGAGCAATGCAGAAGATATGAGCTAAGTGCAACATTTGTAACACCCTTCTGATCCTATCTTGGGGTGAACTGTCTGTATCTTTCATGTACCTTACACACCCTGAGATCTTACAGACAGATCTGTCAAAAGTTTTCCGCGCAGTAAGTAAACAAACCTAGTATAACTTGTCACTAATACAGGGCACTAACATGTACTAACAGCTTGGTATTTGTAGCAGGCCGGAAAGACACTGAGTTCTCTGTTTGTAGGCTGTTATAGAGGGATCTACTTGCATCCTGTCCTCTGCCAGAAGAGGCTGGGTGGTAGCACTTGACGCTGTTACCATACACACAAACACGGTTCACCCCCTGTGTACACAAGCAGTGTCAGAGCATCATCGCTCGGTCGCGGGGGGTGGGGGCAGAAGGAGAGGGAGGAAGAAGGAATGACAATGTGGGAGAGGTAAAACAGGTAGGGAGGCTAGAGGAGCACACAGTACCAGGTGGGACCAGGCTGCGTACACTGGCCCAGACCCAAAACTAACCCTGCAGCTAATGTGACATCACAGCAGTATTGGCACCTAATAATTTCTGTCTAAATTTGAAAGTAACTTGAATTATGATGAATTATGTAATGATATTGCTCTGTGGCTCCTCACTGATAAGTCAGTCTTCAAGTTCATGGTCTTTTATCTCTTCTGTTGGCCTTCTTCACTTCATCCTGGGTCTAACGTGTCTCTCTAAATACTTTGGACAAGCTATCACACTTCTCTACAGTACTCCTGAAAAGCACTGCAAAACCTTTTAAAACTGTAAGTTTGGATTTTGCTATCAAATACTTTACAGAATATTCTTTTCTCTTCCCAAGAGAAGAGAAATTCAAGACCAATTCACCTTGCAGGAATTTTCTTCACATCCCCCATTCAGTTTTTTGCAGATGCTCATTTGCAGAAAGAAAATTTATGATTTTGTTCCTCTGCTCTCCTCACCTAGGTTGGCAGGAAGTATCCAGGTCAAGGACTGTCTTTCTTGTTTTCTCATTCCTTGTGCAATGCACAGAAACATCTTTCCTTCTCTCTCTCCTTCAGACGACGGACTAATCATCATTCTAGCTTGTCAGCTCAGGTATTTATGTGCACAACAAATAATAATTAATAGAAAAAAGTATTTAAGGGGCCCAGTCCAAATGTGGCACTACAGAGAGCAATACTGCCGAGGAGTAGTACCTTTTTCACGTCTCACTAGCAGGCAATTTGTAATTTTGGGGCTAGGAGTGGCTAGATTTGTGGTGAGGAGGAAGTTTTCGGGGCTGAGGATGCTTTTCCTTCCTTCTGCCAGCAAACAGCGATCCACGCCAGGATTTGCTTTCTGCTTCTGTATTCTGTATTTCGGCGATGCAATGTGTAGCACGTTTCTCTGTGTGTGTGTGTGTGCGTGTGTGTGTGTGTGTGCATGTGCGGCTCTCCCTCGCTGTGTCTTGTCTCCAGGATTTCTCCCTGCCTGGCTCCGGAGGCTGCTCCAGCGCCGCGCGGAGCAGAGGTTTCCCCGGCTCCCGTAAATACAGGCACACGCATCCAGTGCACCACACGCACGCACACGCCACACACACACAGAGGCACACAGGCACGCTCCGAGCCGCTGTCCAGTCCATCCCCA
>VZRS01006360.1:404567-432450 GCA_013398055.1 Ifrita kowaldi | reverse complement strand
TTTCCCCACCGTCTCCATCCAGCCTGGCAGAGGCGGCAGGCACAGCTCCGCGGCGGATCGCGCTGACGCTGCCCCGGGACTCCGCTCGCAGCAACGCGCCCGCGGTTTCAATCTTCACAAGCTACAGACAGATCTTTACCCCCTTTTTTCCTTTGCCTTTTTCTTTTCTATTGGTTGTAGGGTTTCTCGTTGTGGTTTTGTTTTTTTTTTTTNTGTGTGTGTAGATAAAGATTAAATAAACACAGAAACTAAGGGGGTGGGGGGTGAAAAAAAAAAGGGTGAGAATGACGGGGACGCAGGCAGGCTCAGCCGCGGATCTGTTCGTTGGCTGAAACTTCTTGAGAGTTGCAGCCGGGCGGCGAGAGGCAGCGGGCAGGTCCGCAGTGGCGGCTGCCCCCGCTGGTGCCCTGTGCGGGGGAAAAACCTTCGCCCTCCGCCCGCGGCACAGGGCATGAAAGAGGCGGCGGAGGAGGAGGAGGGCGAGGAGGGCAGACCTGCTCCCCTCCCGCACCCCGCCGCGGCCCCGGACCAGGCGGGTCGCCCCTTGGAGGCGCCGCCGGCCGCCTCCGCCGCAGCACGGATGGAGCAGAGGCACCGGCTGCCGGGGAGAGGCACCCACACACATCCACACACACCCGCCCGGCAGCCCCGGCAGCCTGTTACTTGGCTCTTCCGTCTGCTGAAACATGCCTACAACAGGTTATATCGCAATCCGCCTACGAAGGTGTTGGGAATGTTTTTTTGTTGTAATTCTATTTCCCTACTTTTCCCTACAACCTTATCAGCATTGCATCTTTATGACTAAATGAATAAAAATACGTTTGGGGCTGAAAATCATTTAGCAATCAGAGAGCACCACAAAAAGAGAAATCATACGTGGGGTCATGAGCCGGGACTGCTTAAATCGGACTGCTTGAGCCCTCAAGAAGGGTTTATGCTTTGCCGCTGGCACTTTGCTGTTAGGTCCTGCTATTTGTAGTGAATTAGATGCTCCTCGGTTTGCTCGCTTCCTCTTTAAAGTTGGAAGCAGTAGATTTATCTTCCTTGAGGTGAAATAATGCCACAGTTATTCACTGTGCAATATTTAGCACTTTACATGAGGAATGATAAATGTGGAAGATCTCAGGACAGAGAGGCTGTAGTTCACAAAGATATGGGGAAGGTTGTTCCATATTGCACCTTCATCCCTCAGGCTTACTGATTCTCTGGTCTTTCTGTGCTTTTTCCTGTAATTTATATTCAGGTTGCTTATCAGTTATATGAAATCATGATATCTCTCCTGTGAGCCACAGATCCTTTGAATATGCGGTCATGCTTTCCCTTTTCTCACTGTTACACCAGCTGCTTTGAGACAGAATGGTGGGATATCCTCTCTTCCATGAAAAAAGAAATTCCAGTAAATTTCAGACTTCTAAAAACTTTGGGTAAACACTTGTTGCTTTCAGCTCACAGAGAAGTTTTATTGTTTCTTACATTTTCTGAATGTACAGTGCGAAGTCAACATGCAATTTTTAAGCAAGCCCAGCATTTGCAAGTTTCTATTGACATGTATCAGTACAGAAAGACTCAGAGTAATTAAATATTTAATGGTAGTTCAATCCAAAATTACTCCACAGTTTCCTGCTAACTTTCATAAGTAAATCTACTTTTATGATTATGTACATGATTTATGGGGGTATGAGTTATTTTTTCTGATCTTCCTATTGAAGTTGTTTGGTTTTTATGTGGTTTATCTACCTTTTTGCTAGTTGGTGTATCAACTTTTGAGCAGTTGTTTGTAGCTGTTCAAGTGAGTTGTTGGAAGAATAGGATTGCTTTAAAGTGTGTTTCTGAGTATGCTGTTCTTGTTCAGTGCTGCAAGGTGGGGTAATAGCTGTTCATGCAGCATGGGCTCTTGTTAATGTTAAAGCTCTGTATTTGCTACCTGGTGCGATGTTGGAAGTGTAGTTAAAGTAATCAATGTACAGGTTTGAGAAGCTTTTTTCTTCTTTTTTTTTTTCATTCTGTCTTTTTCCATCTTACTGATTCGGTTAAGGAAGCAATTTGTTAGTGTTACAGAAGTGTAGTCTGTCAAAGGCCTCATGTTTTAAGGAGTTCAAATAATTTAATTACAGTCATATTTCTGAACAAATGTATTTTCAAGAGATTTTGCATCAATATCTTGATAATATGATGATAAATAGTAATACACAGTGTGGTTTATGTGTTTTGATTTAACAGTAGTTATGTTTTTTGTTGTCGTTTGTTTAAAAGCTATTTTCTAGCTAATACTGTTGAAATGGATAAACTGAAGACTGTATGTGCTGAGGCAAAGTGTGAATGTACTGATGTAAAGAGCTGAAGAATCTGTTTAAATTATAGAGGCTATGGACATAGAGGTATCTCTGTTGAATGGAACTGCAATGCAAGGGACTTGTTAGATAACTTCTGGAACGTTGTTTATACTGTCACTCACTTTTGTGCAGAGAAGGTAGAAGTTACAGATTTTAAAAGTTAGTTTTTGCTCTGTAAGGCAAGGTTTTTCTACAGTATTTTGTTGTACATGGAATATGTTGAAGTTGGCAGTGATGTGACTACAGTTGTTCACTGTACTTTTACAACAATGCTAAATTGTTCTCTGTAATTGTATAGAACTTATTTGTAATCAGCCTTCTGTGTCTGATGTCTTGTCTGATCACCAAATTCTGGTGCTGTGACCTTCACTGGAGTACATCATATAAAGTTGTTTTCTGACATAGTTTGGCAAAGTAAGTCCTCAGTAAAGGAACTTTGCCTGGGAATGGGGGGCAGAGGAAGAAAATTTGAAGTATACTTAATATGCTGCTGCGGGCTGAATTCTGTGCATCAGTCACATGCAGGGCAGGTAGCAGGAGCTTGCAGTGTGTGCTGCACTGTCCTTGTAGAGGGCTCCTCTCTCAGAGCTGCTGTGGAGTATCCTGTGTGTTAAAAAGAGTTCTTCTGTGAGACTCAAGTTGCCATGACCCAGCATTCATAAGCGTTAGTGGAGCTCCTGAGGACTTTGCAGGAAGTATTTTGCTGTAGGAAAATCTGTCATTTGAAAGTCAACACACAAGAGAAAAACCACAGAACATACCTTTTGGGAATACTTGTTTAACTCCAATCATGCCTTCAGTAACTTGTATCAACTTAGATGAAGCCATGAAAATAAAACGTCAGAGTTGGATTGTGCTCTTGCGTCAGAGCTTTCGGAATGAAAGTGAATGTCTGGCTGTTTAAAGTAGTGGATGTGTCTGATTTGTGCTTTTCCACGTCCAAGGTGAAGGATGTGGGGGTTTTGTGTGTTGTGGTTTTATTTGTGATTTGTTTTTTGTTTTGTTCAGGGATTTTACTACCTGCTGAATAATAGTTTATTTAGATAAAGACCAGAAGTATTCTGCTAAAGCATCCAGCAGTAAAGATGTTGAATTCTAAATGCTGCGTAAGAAGTACGTGAACTTTGTACTCCTGCACAGATGATGAACGAGGTGAGATTCTGGCAGCAGAGTCACCATAGTCAAAGCAACTGAAATGAAAGCAGAAGCAAACCCTTCATTTTGAAGGTCAGGAGTCACTTGAAATTGTGCTTTGATGAATAGGCTTTATACTGGCATGATACAGAGGTGTTGACTGAAGTGAGCAAGCATACATAACACAGTTGCTCGTAGCTTCTAAGTGGTAATAATAACAACGTTAATAGTAATAATAATGTTATTGTTAATAATAATAATAATATCTCAGTAGTCACCCATGCAATTGAGCTGTTAGTCCACGTCAGATGTTCCCAAGATACTCCTTCTCAATGTTTTGCTTTCATACTCTAAAATGTAGTAGTAGACAGGATAGGGAAAATCCTCCTGGCTGAGTCTGTATCCAAGTACTTGTTCATTAATACCTTCTTTTACTGTTTCTCTTCTGCTGTCACTGACAGCTGTGTGAAGAAAGTGCCTGTAGACCAGGAGGTACATTGGGATTCACAGACACCTTGTGCGGTTGCCTCAGCAGTGTTAAAAAAGGGATAGCCTTACAAAAATAAATGCTGTATTCAGTGCAAATTTGTGAAGTCTGTATTGGGCCATTAGATGTCAATTTATTCGCTCCTGATCTCCATGATGGCAGTGAAGAGGGTCATGGAATTTGGTGTAAACTTTATACTTTCTTTTTGTTTTAGCACTGTTGTGGTTGTGTCCTCCACATTGTGTGTGAGCCCCTGTCTCCCCCTTTGCAGTTTCAGTAACTGCAGCAACAAGAGTCTCTCTGGTCACCTCTCCTTATGGCCTCCCTTGTGTTTCGGTTGTAGGTGCATGGTGCATGCTAATGAGTTGGCATGTGCGTGTTGGTAGGAGCAAGTGCAGCTTTCCTAGGACCTGTCTTTGCTGTCACTTCTGTACATATTTATTGGATTGTATGTGACGGATGCCATTAATGGCAATAAAACTTATGTGTGCACATCTAAAACCTGAAGGTGATGTTTGTAAGCTCAGGGCCTTGGAGAAGAAATAGCATGTTTTAAATGCTTATAAATAATTCAATTTTGAATGAGAATTTTAAATCTCAGCATCTGGAGTTTCCCAGTGTGACTTTATGCTAGAGTATCTTGGAAAGAGGGGCTTCAAAGTAGAAAAGGCGATGCTTTAGTAATTAATATAATGATGAACTTCAGTGTATTGTCTCTAATAATCTTTTTTCTTTCTGTTGTCGGTCTGATTTATAATCAAAAAGCATACCTAAAGCTATAATACTTTCTATACTTCGAAGTGCTAATGTTGTTCCAATGCTGTATTAGTACTTGTTTCATCATATGCTATTGTGAAATACTCCTGAGATTAGGTGGTGTTCAGACACCACAGGTCAAGCACTATGTTAAAAGCGCAGGCCATTCTTTTTATATTACTGCAATAAAGAATATATTCATTTCATTTATATTACCACTTGGCTCTCATAAAAGGTCAGTTTCAGCTGAATGTACAATTACTTGCAAATGGCAAATCTTATAACAAGTGATCAACAATAAAAGCTTTTCTGGGTAATTTGTCTTTAAAACTACTACCTGCCATTTCTTTTGAATGACTTGAGCATCTTGCAGTATCACTTGGAGATCTCTGTCTTATTCCCCATGATACACGTAAGAAAACTATGCATACTAATCTCCCTTTCTGCTTAGTAAAGTAAAAATGCATAATTACATTAAAATTTCTAGTTGAAATAACAGGCTTGGTGCTTAAAACTCCATTATGGTATCAAAGTATCAGCACTCTCATTACTAGCAAAATGAAATTACTTTTCCAGTGAACTATGACTGTATGCCCCCTTTTGTACCTGGTTAATGGGTGCTATCTCCCTGGGAGGGGAACCCTCATTCTGTGCTTTTGACTATTCATGCTACCAGGCATAATTATTTTAGCAGCTTAAATATGTGTAAAAGAATTAACACGTCTCCAGAAATTCCGAAGAACAGCATATAAAGGTTGGTGTTTAAAGGCAGAATTGTTATTATGCTAAAGAGAGAGAATACATTACAAAATGCAAAAGGAATTTAAAATGCGTTGCAGATGGCAAGAAAACATATGCTGGTAAAATTCGTAGCACTTTATTCCTTTGTATGTAAAAAAGGCCTAAAACCTACTAAAACCAGGATTTGCTTTCTTCAGTACTTACTGCTCTAGAGCTCCAGCACACATCCAAAAAAATGAGCTTCCCTAATAAGAACATATGTAGCTCTTGTTATAGGAGGCTGTCAGAAAGACCACCAGCTCCCTCCAATGAGCTTCTTTCGGCTAACGTGATCTTTTCCTTCCAGCAAAGTGAAACAGCAGCACTTTATTCTGTTGAGCGATTGTGGAACACAGAAGACACGCGGCATTTGGAGGCACGTGCTGCCAAAGATGTGCTGGAAGAGGTTCCCTCTGACTGCACAGGTGACAGCAATTTGGGTGCTACTGTGACACGCATCCAGCAGAGCCAGTCTCTGTGGGCAAAGTCAGGGGTTGTGAATGGTGCTGGGAGGGCTGCTGTCCCCTCCACCCACTGTGAAACCTGAACGTGCAGGGAGAGGCTCTGCAGCACAGCCCCAGCCCTGAGATGGGCTGGCCGCCCATCCTGGTCCTGATTTTCAGGGTTGGGGACAGGAGCTGCTTTTGGTGCATCAAAAAGAAGCAGCCAGGGCTGATACTCCTAATGCAAACAGCAAATTGCTCTCCAGCTCGTCTGGCCTGTGAGGTCTGTCACCTTGTGCTTCTAATGGCCTTTTAACTGTGTCTCCAGCTGAGCAGCAGATGTAAAGGATACTGAGCATCTTGAGCTGGTTTTTTTCCTCCTGAAAGAAGCATTTCTACAGATGCTGGACAAACAGTGGAGCCTTGGACCTGCTCACTGACCTGTTGGGCTTAAAATATCAGGGCAGATCTCCCAGAATAAGTGGAAGTGTTGACTACTTTTAAATGGTGCTGTGTAGTGGCATTAAATAAGGAATGCTTACAGAATAACACATAGTATCTCTGTGCCTGCGTGTGTGTGCATGCAGGGGTAAAGTTATGGCTTTTACCTGGAGTGGCTTCAAAGTCACATTTAAGGACTGAAAGAGCTAGAGAAGTTGCACTTTACCAGAGTAGGTGCTTGCAAACCAGGTTGAAACTTTGTTTTATGGGCTCCATCTGGCCAACACATGTGCAAACACACATGAATGCAAACATATGCACAATAATAAACTACACAGGGCTCACTTCATATATGTCAGAAAGATCGAAGGCTAAGTCAGCCATGCTAGTCCTACCATTTGGGAAGTCTGATTAGTTCAAGCTTGATGCTTGGCTAGGCAGTAGGTCATATAACCTGCCATGTAAGTCAAGAGCTAGACTTCTGTGTTGCCAGAAACAGTTTCTTTGCCAGTCTGTGCAACTCTTGACGTGTCTATAACGGTAGCAACATATTTCTCTGATGTTTTTAGCCCTGTCCCTCTGGCTCGTGTGTTGAGTTTCTAACATACTAGATACTGCAGGAACGCCTTTCTGGCATTTATATGAGTCTGCCTTCCTTGGAGGGAAGTCAATGCATGGGGTGAGGCTTTCATACATCTCGGTATCCGACTGTAGTATGGGATAGTGGGAGGTTGTATGTGGATACTGCGTGGCTGGAGAACTATGGAGGTATGTGGAAGGACTCCAGACCTGGCACAATACAGTCTGTAAATGCCTCACTATGATTCTCATGTCAAATGTTTGTGGATGGCTTTTGAGTTATGGTTGGTATTCCTTACGACCTTGTGACAGTGGTGACTGATGGTCACATGGCCAAGGAGACTCTTGTCAGATCCTGTGTACATTTCTTGTAAGTTCTTTTCAGTTCAGGATTCACATTTCCTATCTTCACGAAATGTTTCTCTGAGATGCTGACCTGAACCAGAAAACTGACCTGATAGCTAATCCACGAAAAACGATCTTGAAGTTGCTCAAGACGGTATGTGGGAATGTGTACCTGAAATCACAATCCAATGATGTTTTTCAGGTAGATGTCTTACAATTCTGTTGAAACTGCTAGAGAAAGATTGCCCCTCTTTTCTTATGTGTCACTGAAACACAATGTGGCAGTAGTATAGTGTTCTTAGCAGTATAGTTGAGAAGAAACTATTAGCGGCTGAACATTCTTGGTTATTGTCCCCATTTCTGTGAATGGCTTTCTAACTGCATCACCGAAATTTTACAAGCCATACTAGCAAAGTTGTCTGTTCTCCAAAACTGAAGAAGCTGAGCACTTGTCTGGGATGAGGAGGTGTACTGAGAGGGCTTTACTACCTTAGGGAAACTCTTGTTTGTTACTGTGTCAGTGTGTGATAGATAATGTGGTCAGTTTAGTGGGTGTCTGCTGATTTTATGGCATGTTGAATTTGGGGCTTAGGAGGAAAATGGATGAGGTTGTTGGACCTCATGTTTATATACTGCTATTTATCGCTGTTTTCATGTTCCAAATCTCTTCTACACCTGAGGGTGCCCATTCCCAACTCTGGGCACCTTTGACGTTACAGTTGTGCTCACAGTAGCACTGAAATAGAGATTGTTAAAAGCAGTGGCAAAATGCTTCTTTGCATGTCCTAAGTATCCAGTTGTCAGCCATCAGACTTCAGAAGTTGAACAATTTCTAAATGCCCTCCAGTTTCTTAGTACCCTTGTTTTTAAATGAGCGCTTTTCCTTAAGAAGCTTAAACAATGCAGTGACAAATCAAAGGCAAGGGCTGATGTGTCCAGTGTCCAATGGCTCAACCTGATCTGTTTTCTATCTTTTCTCTTAAACTGATGTAGTGTTTCACGGAGAAAGGAGCTGTAAATACAAACAGCGACTTCATCTTCTTTAGTTACACAGAATTGATTCACAGCATAAACACAAAATATAAATATTTCGTTTTCTGATACTAGCTTTTGGCTTTACAAGTTTAACATATAAGTTAATACTGCATATGAGCAATTTAAGCTCCTTGGATGAGAATATCTATGTATCATTTAAACTGTCAGCACTATCTGTGTTGTAGACAAATATGGAAAATACCTCTTGAACAGTTTCTCACTCAGGCTATTTTCCCTTTAACCAGTTAGGGTCATTGCAAGTTACAGTATTCTTATCTGGTCCAAACTTTGCATAGCGTGCATGTATTTAAAACTGTTTCAAAAATTTTATGCCAAAGCTGACTCACAGTAACACCTTCCTTAATAAAATAGTTGTTATTTTGTGAAGTGGTGAAGTAGTCTATCCTTGGCTAGCAGTCCTGTTGCAAAATAAAGCAGGAAGGACAGATAATGCAAATCAAAATTGCAAAGTAAGTCGGGTTGGCTCAACAGAGGTTTAGGTGGTTTTGAGCAGAAAATCAAAATCTAATTTAAAAATAAAGGTGTTTAAAAGAATGGCACAAGGGACATTTATTTATTGAATTGGTGACAAGCAGGAGCAATATTCCTTGACCATTGCTATTCCAAGAGATGGTCTTTGTGTTGACTATTGCCTGACAATGAGCACTGTTAGTGGAATACCTGGAACATAACTCAAATGCACTGATTAAATAGAAACACCTGTCTTTGCCATGTAGCATGGCTGATGAAGTGGAAGGACTCCCAAAAAGGACTTCCTGAAACTGAGTGCTGAAACAGTGATTAGCTTGTTCTTAAAGCTGATCTTCAGAAGTCCTGTACTGTTCTTTGAATGAGAACTCCAAAGCCCCTTTCTTCTTTAACTACTGAGGCAGCATACTAAAAGCCATGTATGAATTGATTGTAGTCAGATTGGCTCTGAGGCATGTGCACGCTTCTGTTATTAGATTTTTGAGTTAAAGACCCCCCCAACCTGATTTTTTGCCTGGCTGTCTCCACTGAATGCAGCCGATGGAGGAATTTGATTAAGAATTAATTGCAGGGGGGGTTTTTACAAAAGTAAGTACAGTAGTAAATCAAAATTCAAAATTGCAATTTAATTGTGAGAAGCACTGAAGAAATGCAAAGAAGGAACAGTCCTATCTGCAAAGAGGGTCCATTTTACATTTATGCCAGTATTTCTTCATGATACTTGCAAAATCATAATGTCATAGTTATGACATACTGTTTAAACCTTTCTCTGTTACATAAACATCAAATGTAATACAAATAAATCTGCCGCTTAATTTTTTAGTTGTCCTTCTAAAAGATGCCGGCTTCATATCCTGGTGAGATTCAACAGTAATTGATGGATGGTTTGTGGATGCATCTTTTTACCTTGTTAATTAGTAATTTAGAGTTTGAGTTTGCTTTTTAAAGCAGCTCCAGCTGGACACTGTAAATCGTTGTCTAGAGCATAGTCTGTGCTTGGTACAGAAACTGGCCAAACCACAAACTGTCCACCTCGTATACCAAAATATGGTTGCTGGCGAATACTTAAACACATAAATACAGATCATTGCTGAAGTAAGGCTTTTCTGTATCTGATGAACGTTTTAAAATTGCTCCTCTCACAGTCTGCCCAACAGACTAATAATGCTGTCTCTTCAACCTAGAGGAATACATGGACGTGTTATGTCCACAGTGTGTGGACATATGTATATACATTCGTAAACCTGTGTACCCAAACAGCTCCTTACATTCAAAAAGTCTGCTGAGATTGTATCACATTCTGAGGTACATTGTAACACTGTGGATAATAAATGGATTATAAGTTCGTATTATAAGTGAGGTCCAATTGTCTTTTTAAGAGTTGCATAGTTTTCCTGTCATTTTTCGTCTTTTTCTTCTTTGAGCACTCTTGAGTAATTTCCATTTTCCGGTGATAGGATGGTCACTGCTGTTACCTCCATGCCTAATGGACCTCCAGCTAAATCTGGTTTTTACCAAAGAGGAAACGTTACAGAAGTTCCCTGTCCTTTTCAACTGCAAGAAGAGCAAAAATCCAACTCAAGATGAAGCAAATTCTATACTTAAGAATGGATTCATCCAGATTTTATTCTGTAATGCCAAACAAATCTGATATCAGTCCATAAACTTCAATTGGGTTAAAGAATCATGTGTGTCACTTTGCTATTGATTTATATACCTTTAGGTTATTTTTTATAGTCCTTTCACCCTCACTATTACGTTTATTGTACAGCACAGACAATAAACCTTTCTAAAAAGGCTAATGGCATTGGAAAATTAGGATCATCATCATCCTTTTAATGGCTGATACGTAAGTGCTCATATTTTTGTTCTGTTCTGTGGCTTGCCTGATGTTCGGAGCCGATCAACCTGTTGCATCCAGTGACTGTTCAGATGAGTCATGTGGAAGGGACTGAAGCAGCACAGTAAAACTTCTCAAAATGGAATTTAAGGTTTCTATACCTTTGTGTTAATCCAATATAGAGATTTGGAGGTAAAATCTTAATTAGTTAAAATGGGCAAATATGAGATGAGCTGTTTAAAATTTTCAACAATAAGCATCTTGGGAAGTTGATACTAAGAGCTAGCAGCCACATTTTCTGATTAATACATATTTGTATTTTTGACATGCTCATATGAAAGGCAAATTTGTAAACATTACTAATATTTATTCCACAAATATTTGTCTCATTTTTATTTCACCGTGCTACAATCTGCAAGTGCTAATCATTGGAACCCTTTGGAGCAAAGGAACTTACCAAGTTGTGTTAGATGTAACAGGAAACAATATTCAAACAAATTTTTGTGGAAAAAGTGTCTTGGTTGATCTAATTTTACAAGTGAGCTGCAGGCATGTCTTTCAATAGTGAGGAGTTAATTTGCAAAGGCAAGTTATAGAATATATTCTGAACATTTTCTCAGTTCCTTACGGGGAACTTCTCTTTTCTAAATCATTGTTTTCCATTCTGTCCAGAACACTTCTTGTTTATGCTACACAGACACATATATACATCCCCATTTCAAAATAAGAAAAAATAACAGGTAATTCAGTTTTTAATATTACTTGTCATTGCTGAAATATTTACTGCTTCCACAAAGAGTTAGGCCATCACCGTTTTTACTGATACAGTCCCTTATTTTAGGCAGCTTCCTGCCTTGCAGGATAGTTTTTCATACAGGTGCTTAAGGCTACAGGATACAATGCATGAGGGAAGTTAGTCAGACCAACTGAGTGATCAGCCAGTGAATGTGATGTAGTAAAAAGCCCTGTGTTGCGATGCTTGCTGATGAGTGAGAGAGTTGAGTCCTCACTCCACCTTTTGAGAGAACATCTTCAAGGCCCTTTTTTGGAGGGATGCATGTGATCTTTCCTTTTGAAGCAATTCCACTGCGCATAAATAGTATTGCATAGTGACGAGAAATAACGGGAGAGTGGAGAGGGACATTTTTCAAGGGCATGTAGTGATAGGACAAGGGGGAATGGCTTTAAGGTGAAAGAGGATAGGTTTAGATTAGATATTAGGAAGAAATTTGTTACTGTGAGGGTGGTGAGGCACTGAAAAAGCTTGCCCAGGAGAGTTATGTATTCCCCATCCCTGGAAGTGCTCATGGCCAGGCTGTATGGAACTTTGAAGAACCTGATTTAGTGAAAGGTGTCCCTACCCATGGCAGGGGGCTTGGAATTTTCAAGAGCCCTTCTAACCCAAATAATTCCATGATTCTATGATTCTATGTTCATTGAGCCAGGGAGGATGTTTTGTTTTGTGCTTGTTTTTTAGCACATCAAGGTTAACTATTGGAAGTGTGCATGATTATTGCTGAAGTAGAGTTTTGGGTAGGCTGTAGTTCCAGAAATGGTTTGATCATTCCTCAGACATGTGCATGAAACAGAAAGCATTCTTGGAAGATGTTTTTATTTTCCTGTTAGTTGGAGTGGGTGGTGGTGCAGAACATTTCCTTATATACCCTGCTAAGGGGTTTAACATTTTGTGTTCTAGAAATATATATATTTTAAGAATAATACTATTTTAAGAATAATACAGTAAAAAGAAAAAAATAGCCCATGGAGAGTCAGCAGCAGAAATCTTGGTGTTGTCTGCTGAAGATGAAGCTATTCTCCTAAGGTGTTCCACTAAGGTTAAGGTACAAGAGAGAGGTCCTGAACATCCCCTGGGTTCTGTCTGTTACCACTACAAGTTTTATTTGCTTTATGAGCCGAGATAGAAACTCGGCACTGGGAATAGTAACAGCTTTGAAACTTTTTCCTGGGGAAATTGTTTGACTTCAGAAGCACCTTAGAAGGTTGCAAAGGTATTGTTGGCCAACAGGCACAAAATAATTTGATATAAACTTGAGCTGTAGGTTGCTGTTGGAAACCACCAAGATAATGAGTCAGTTTTAGAAAAAAAACAGGTTCATTATTTTTTAATTGGGCTGCTCATCAAAAATGCAAGAGGTATTCTAAATATGACGACATTTAAGGAAATTAAGTTCTGATGAATTCCATATACATAACATGATGAACTTATCGATTATACACTGCTGACCCTCACAAGTGAGTTCTTCCTCCTTTGCAAATGTCTTCTCAGGTGAAAAACAACACAAACATCAATTTAAGCAGTATATAAATGCAAACTGAAGTAAGTACTTACAATGAAACTTTAACAAGACCAAAAGCATTTTGGCAAGATTATTTCAGGGAACAGCTAAAATAAATAAGAACAGCTTTCCTTTGTGATTAACACCATTATATTCGCATTCATTTAGGACATTATATTAATTCAGGATGTTATATTCATTCAAGACTTACACAGCAATTTTCAGAGGAGCTGTGTCACAACAAAATGAGAAAAGCAATAAAAGACACAGAACTAATAATACATTTGATATTGAGAGAAAGCAGGATGCAGAGTAGGCTGGGAAAATTGGGGCATATCTACATTCAGCTTGCTGCAGAACTCTGATGTAGGCAGATGTAGGAGCTAAAGAAGCATTTCTTGTGCAGTTGTATAGACATAACCATGACAGAGGAGGTGGATATTTGGTGGAATGCTGATGAGTGGACTTACAAGGCTTTCTGAGATTGGTTTTTTGCTTTCACTTTCAGTATAAATTCTCTCCTTGTTGCCATCAATCCCAAAAATAAAACCAGGATCAAAACTCCCTTTCTAAGAATTTTGTAAGCGTTTGATAAGGGCTTAATACTGAACTCAAAAGCAAGCGTGACACTTCTATCACTTATCTGACTCTGTGTTCCTGAGTGACAAACAACTGCAGCAGTCTTGTGTGATGTCTTCTGAAAGTTCCTCTCCTTAGTATCTTGCCTTTCTCTTCCTTTGGCCCTTCCCTTACCAACCCCTAGGTTTTCAGCATCTCCACAGCCCCCCTTAGCACATTTCAAAAAGTTTGATGCAGTCTCACAAGTCTCTTGCTTCTGCACCCATCCTATCAGCAGTCCTTTACCTCTGTACACAACTACCCTGTTCCACATGCACAGCATGCTCGGTAGAGAGTTTCTTTCTTTGGCTTCTTTTTTTGTTTCATTTTGGATATGACAATCTCACCAAGAAATCATTCTCCTTGGGCACTTGTGAGTAGCTGACTCAGTGTCCTCTAGTTTTCACTGACTAGGTTACTAGAATTGGTCCACCTTTATTGTTTCTTTGGTCCTTGACAGGAGTTAGTATTTAATGTATGTTGCCTTTATTATAAAGATAACCTGACAATAAATTTCCAGCAGCTTCACTCCATGCTACTTTTTTCCCAGTTGCTTGGTCTTTATCGTTTCTTTTTGGTGTATGCTCATGCCCTGGTCCTGCCCCGACTCCTCTCCCTTCCCTTCCTGCTTTTTAAAAATTGCCTTTAGTATTTTGCTTCTGCAACTTCAGACAGTAGTTTTATCTACCAGTTACTCAAAAGAAGATATCATTTAGTGTGGTCTTCTTATATTTTTGATTTAGCCTCCTTTCAGTGCATTTCTGTCAGCCTTTTTTTGGAGCACTTTGTTACTAAAGCCTGTCAAAACTGTTTGATTTTAGAAGGGCCAGGACTTCTTTGTTTGCCCAGAATTTTATTTCCTGAACTATTTATTTTGGAAGATTATTTTCTTAAAAGTTAAACCATATGTAAGAAACTTCTGGGGATATGGAGAGGAGTCCAGTCAGCTCAGTCTTTGAGCAGGAGCGAAGCACTGGGGAACGAAAGCATGAGGCACACGAGTTTGCTTCTGCAGAGCTATGTAAAGATAGAGGAACATGGGCTGAGTTTAGCAATATCTGCTAGAAAAAAAGACACAATAACTAAAGTAATCTTTTGTAATTTTAGTGTGCGTTAATGCAGCAATTTTGCTTAAATTTGGACAGTATCAGAATCTTGTTTAAAAACTCTTGATTTTACAACCCATCTGTAATTAGTATTTTATTCTTAGACCGTGAAAGTTAAACACAATGGAGTTCCTGTCCTTTTTAAAAAGGAAAAACCACTGTCCATCCACATTCCTGCCACAGCAGAGGCCCCAGAGTTTTCTGCTAAAATTCTCATATACTCAAAAGAACTGCAGAGGCATCCTTTGTGAGCCAGCAGATGAGGCATCTCTGGGAGGGCTTCAGGTAGGAGATGGCAACAGCTCCTCAGTGGTCCCCTCACTCTGCTGTGAGGTGAGTCATTAAAAAATCATGGAATGTTTTGTGTTTGAAGGCACCATAAAGATAACCTGGTTCCAGCCCACCTCTCATGGGCTGGAACACCTTCCACTAGACCAGGTTGCTCAGAGCCCAAACTAAACTGGCCTTGAACAGTTCGAGGGATGGGACAATCACAGCTTCTGTGGACAACCTGTTCCAGTGTCTCACCACACTGTTCCAGTATCTCACCATCCTCACAGTGAGGAATGTGTTCCTAATATCTAATGTAATGCTACCCTCTTTCAGTTTAAAGCCATTCCCGCCTTGTCCTATCACTACATGTCCTTGTTAGAAGTCCCTCTCCAGCTTTTCTGTAGGTCCTCTTTAGGTACTGGAAGGCTGCTGTGAGTTTTTCAGGAAGCCTTCTCTTCTCCAGACTGAACAACCCCAACTCTCTCAGCCTGTCTTCATAGGAGAGGTGCTGCAGGCCTGTCTGTGATTCATGGCCGTCCTCTGGACTTGCTCCAGCAAATCCATGTCCTTCTTATGAGTCACTACTGTAATGAACTTCCTTGGCATCTTGATTCCAGGTGGCTGCACTCCAGGCACCAGTGCCCTGCAGCCCGCCTACAAATGACGTGGTGTGGCCCAGGTGGGTCAGGATGCTCCACCTGTCCTGCCTTACATAGAGTAGCAGCACCTCTGGCCTTATGAAGTACTTAAGTACTGTGTGAAGTAGAATAAGGTATTGGGTTGGTTTGGATTTGGGTAGGACATGACTTCAAATAAAGATGTTAGGAATGAGAGGTTTATTACATGTTTTTCTTCCCTGCTTTTGGAGGAGGGAGGAATATTAATAGCAAACAGAAGTACAGATGTATTTTTGCTTCTCAGTCATCAGCACTTTGGGAAGAATACAGGCAAAGGACAAAACAAGAAAAAAGCAGCCACAAGATAGAAGTGGCGGGATGTGCTGAGAAGCACTGCCTTTTCCATTCCGCTATAGTCAGAAAAGTCAAAATCCACATCAGAGTACAGGAATGAAAAATGACAGTTTCCTAGACTGAAGCCTGACAAAATTGCAGTGAAAATAAGCTAGCTCCAAGCAAAGCACTGCTTATCTACCATTTACCATGATGTTGACTCTTAAGATGAAAAGTGTGATATTGTATTGGGGAGTGGAAAATTAATTTTTTTCATTAGCATGGCAATTTTTAATGTCATTATTTCATAATTACTCCACAAATTTTGGAGTAGAGACATCTAGCATTGCCAGTAGCTTTTTCATCTTACTGAATAGCACTGAAAAGGAATCAACATAATGAAATCCAAATACAAAATTAATATGAAATTGCCAAAGATTTGGCTTTTTTTGTTTGTTTTGTTTTGTTTTGACTTAAACGATACATAGGCTTTGAGAAATAGCTTTTTTTAAAAAATTAAATAATAAAAAAGGTACAGTTTCAGAATTATGCGTGGAATAAGTTTTTGCTACCTAAAGGTGTGGAACACCAGAGGGAAATGCAACTTCAGTCTAAATCAGGACTGTGGAAGCACATAGTGTGTGGCACCACAGGGCTAACTGATATATTTACTGCTGCTTTAATCTCCTTTACTGGCCTGCACATGGCGAACAGGCACAAACTTTGTTTGTTGACTTTTTTTATGTTAACCGGGCTTTTAGTAGCAGTGAATAAATCCAAAATTAGGAAAGAAACACCAAAACAGTTTTTTAAACAGTGTAAATTAAATGTAATTTAACACGGTAGCATACTGTGATTATAACCTGATGTGAAAAGTATTATATCAGCAAAATTATTCTTACTTTATATTCTGGGGTTAACATTAAATAGTGATAAGGACTCAAGGACTGAAATTGTGAAATATAAATTGTTCATGATCCCGTAAATAGTGATGGTACTCCTTGCCACCCTTCTACCTGTGACTAATTTGCCTTTATAATCATGATACAAAAACATCACATGGTCAAGATACAGCTATTTTAGTAACTCAGGTAGGCAGAACAGCCTGGAGTTTTGTTCTTTGGCACTGTGCTGTAGAGCAAGGAAATAGTTTATTTAAAAATGAAAAATCCACTTACTCACTCCTTGCAGAAAGTTGGTAGTTACCACTGATGCAGATTCTGAACAGAAATGATACAAATGCACTTAATGAACCAGGTATTGTGATGACTGTTGCTTAAAACTTGTCTTACACTATAATTCATGAGCAGATATTGGTAGAAAAAGCTTTACTTTGAACACAACCAGAGCTGGAAAAAAAGCCAGGAGAGAGAAGTCTGTGAATTGGACTGAGATGTTGGTTTGATAAAACCAGAGATTACTTTGTATTTCTGTATGATGCTAGGGACAAGTAAAAGAAATGGATCCAAAAAGAAATGTACTTGAAAGCCCATTGGCAATACGATCAAAAGGAAAGCAAATGGGAAATAAAGAGGAGGGTGAGGGAGAAGAGGCGCTCCATAACAATTTGCAGCAGCCTGTGGAGGGAAGTGGAGGTGGAGGAAGTGTCATGTCGTAGCTTCCCTTCAGATGTGAGTCTTCAATCTTTTTTTTTTGCATTTTTTGCACATGAATTCTGTAGAATTTTATTTGCTTTCAAAATCTCATCAGGCACAAGTGCTTGTTGGAGTGTTTCTGACAGTATTCCTAGTGTTTGAACTTCATAGTTGTCATTAGTTCTTTCAACAAATATTCCATGCTGTTGCTTTGATTTCCATAATTAGTCACTCTCAATCAAGTACATTTCTCAAGGACTGAAATTGTGAAATATAAATTCTTCATGATCCCATAATGAAAAGGCAGTTTTAAAGGTTTTGATTCTCAATATATACTCCAGCTAAGAAAAGAATGTGACTATGTGAAAAAGAACAAAGAGTCATGCTCTAAAATACTTCAATTTAAGGATAGGTTAGGGAATTTTTTTTTATACCTTCTTAAGGTATTAAGATGCCAGTCAGTGCCCAAATACTTGAAAAACTTGGAATTGATTTATGAAAAATAGAAGCCTGTATCTTATTTGTGAGGTGCGTATCTATATATCTGTCTGTTTATCTATCTGTCTATCTATCTAGAGGTGATCAAAGCAAAGCTGTTCATTTGCTGGCATTTGTGAAACAATATTTTTTTACTGTATGTGTGACATCAGAGCGTCTCAGTGTAGGAAGTGATGTGTGATTCTAGCAAACAGAAAAGGAAGCAAAGTGAAAGGTATTGTTCTACCCAGAAGTGAAGGCTGTATTGCAAGTGTTTTATTGTGTGCAAATCCAGCAATACACTTATACAGGAGCTATGAATATGCGGACCTCCAAAAGGTCTTAGGAGGATTTTATGAAGAATTTAGATACTAAAATCTTAGAGAGAAGTTTGATTCAGTGTCTTCTTAAGAACCCCAAGACCTCTGTAAAAACCCCATAAAAAACCAGCTCCCCTGCCCCAGGCAGTTGTATTGGCTGTTTTGGGGCAGAAACGTCTGCGTGCTAGCCATGGGAGAGGAGTGCTATTTTCCTATGTATGTTCATCACCAAAAAAAAAGTGTTTAGCATTTTGAATCCGGCTGGATTTAGGCGTCTGCTTAATCAGGTTTATGAGCCTGGTATTCTGGTGTATAGATACCCTGCAGTTTCCCTTGGAAAGATATAGATTCCCATAGTCTTTATGTTTTCTTTTTCTTGTTGCAGTACATGACAAGAAAATAGAAAATATGTGTCCTTTTTTTTTCTGTTGTAGTTACTTGTAGTAAATGGAGAAGGGAAGACTTCTAATTGAGATGTTCTACATTATTCCCTGGAAGCATTCAGGGAACATACCTGCATTAGCATTTCAGTATGAATTAGGAATGGGCTTTGGAAGTAAAGCTCGCCATTGTCTGTGCTTGGGTTCACATTATAAAGTGGTCTTGAGAACACAAGGTGGACTTTTTAGGGGTAACCAGGTGATGTGCTCGAACTGTTTCCAGATAATCAAATTCCCAGGCCCAGATCAAAATAAATCCAAACCCTTTAATAAGTATAGTGTGGATGTTGGTTTCTCATCAGCCATGCATTACCCTAAGGGGTTGCTTCTATTGAACTGCACTGCTTGCTGCTGTAGGTGCAAGCATGAATTTCTTCAAAGCTTTCTCTCTTTTAGCTACAGGGTGAGTCTGGGTCCTTGGTAGAGGCAGTCAGAATCACTCTGCTGCAGGAAGGTGCCTAAATTTGAGGCACTGAAAGCTCATATTAGCTGTCTAAAAGTAGGTGATAAAAATACTGTTCATAGTGTTTATATCATAAAATAGAGCAAGGCAGTGCAGGCAGCTGCTGTGCATTGCTTCCTACTTCAGTCCCCTCCAGTGAGTTATTCTCCCTTGGGCAGGATGTGATGGGGACTGCACCCCATCTGTGCTAATCCAGCTCTTGACTGTTTGTTGTTTTAGAGAGACATGATAATATTACAAAAAATGAAACAATAGAAAATAGGCAAAACCCTTTGGAACACACCCTTCTCCACACTTGTATTCAGCTGTTTGTAATCACTAGGCTAGTGCAGAACAAATACTTTGATCTGGTACTAGGACTACTAAATAAACCATCCAAATTGTTACTAGCATGGACTCCTGTTTTCTAGCATGTTCTCTCAAAAGCTGTTTGGTAAATCTTGTTTTACTGTCAATTTAGATATTGTTTCTCCCTCCCAGAAAACACAGACCTCTCAGTTCATTCAAAGAATGCTGTGTGAGTACACATTTCTCATGTCAAGGCCATAATAAATCAAGTATGGAATGGTGCAGACTTCAGTGATATACTTTTCTATAGCTTTCTGATTCTCACAGCGTTTGTCGCATATATTTCTACTTAAAACACTGAAAAATACTGGCTTATAGCTAAGATCAAGGAAAAAAGACAACATGATAGTGTACTATCAGAAATTCAGAATTGTAACATCAAACATTAAAAATCTAGATAATTACGATTGTTGCAGGAGCTTTGTTTGGCTCCCTTGTACCTATGAGTAAAGATAGTCCTAGAAGTATACTCATGCACAAATTCTTGTACATGATCACTTATTGTACATAGACAATGAATTATTTTCTCCCTCTTACACTAGATCTTATTCAAATTCTGTTCTGAGGATAAGCTATAAATATTCTCATAGGCTCTTTTCTTACAATGACTGTATCTGGAAATGTAATTAAATCCTTTTGTTTTCACAATTTGTCCTGAGATATTATTTTCCTTTTACATGTGAGAAAGAAATACATCTTTAAAGATTCAGATGCTCAGCTTGTGTTGTAAAAGTACTTAGCACTTTGTATTTTCAGAGCATCACTAGCACTGGCTTTAGCTGCAGTCTCCAAGCAGATCTGTATAACAGGCTCTATTGTGTCTGTTTTTGGACACCAGAAAGTGATTAATGTAAATGGAGAATCATTTGTGAAAGTCTGTCTGAGATACAGGAACCTATAGGAAGAAGAATGCTACCAAGCAGTTCTCCATGGAAATGCTCTTGCCATGATACTCGTGAGATTATCCTTTCTCTAGCTGCAACTCTCATCTCCATTACTAAGCACTTGCCAAGTTTGGCAAAAAAAAAAAAGCTTTTGTCCTTCAGACTGAATACCACTCAATCTTGCTCACACTAAACCTGCTTTAGTCTTATACCGTTCACCAGTGTGATGCAAATTCATGCAGGACAGTAGGTATTATTTTATTGTATGAATGTTGCCTTTCCTAACTTTTTTCATGCTCTTTAAACAAGACTGCTTAGATGCGTATAAAAGTTACAGTGCAGGTGCCTGAATTTAGACTTTCTTGTTGCCATGTCATCTTTTTCATATAAAATTCACTCTACATCTGTTTCCCTGTGGTCTTTGTTCTGCCCAAAACACATCTTGGTTAGTTTAAGAAAAAGTCCTTTATGGACCTTTTGTACTTTGATGAATTTTTGTGGTATTCATATAGTAGTAGCTTAATGGAATTGTATTGAAATGGACAGGGAATGCAATGGCATTCATTGAAAAATGTGAGCTGAGATGCACACTTAAGTGTTCTGTGACTTTGGCTGGTTGATAAGATTGGAGGATGTGCTTCACATGATACCGAAACCAGCACCACTGCATACACTATGGCACTCTTGCCCTACTAAGGTTAGGAGGAACCCTAGAAGGACATTTACAGGAAAAAAACCAAACACCTGGTGTAGAGTTTGATTCTCTTGAGCATCTGACTTGGATTCAGGTCTGTATATGCCTGAAGAGGATGATTTTGGGATTAGACTCTCTTGTCCACTCCTGCATGAAGTCTATTCTACTGCAAGACTGTTTGTCACTGAGGGCCCAAGAGACAAATAATGTGAACACAGAGTTTGCATGTGGGAGTGAACTTGTCAGCAGAAAGACTGGGGAAGGCACGATTGAAAAACGAATGTTTGGTTTATGTCTGAGCTCTTCCAGAGAGGGGAAAACCACAGTTTGTTCAGATCAAGTGGCAGCTGCTGAAGTACTGCTGTAAGTGTATTGAAGTGCCAGGTTCATATGGGACGCAGACTTATTTTAAACACTCCTCGAAAATGAGAACAGTTCTTCAAAGTTGAAAGCTAAAGCATTCATTTATTTCAAATGTTTCTCTTGGAACGATTTAGTAGACTAGACTCTTTGCTTACTATTGAGTAGTTTATTATTGTTTCTGTTTCCTTCTGAGGGTTGCCTTGGATATTGTACTGCAAAGTTCAGAACTTCCCTGAAAATTCCAAGAGAGAGGGAAGCCTGGCTTGTCTCCTTCTCCTTGCTGTTTAGTGAGGTTACAGCTATGATTGAATTACATGAGATGAGCAATTGGCAAGGTTTAGGAGACGTACCATATCGTGATCCCCGTCACCTAATGCCTTTGACTTAGTACAAAACTCTCATGTATTACTGAGTACCACTTTTCCCATTTCTGCTTAAGAAGCTCTTTTCCTATTATTTTTTCAGCCTTGAGAAGTTTTTGTTTTCAGCGTTCTCGGGAACATTTTTCATGATACTGAAGTTCGCAGCATGTAATGCAGCTTCGATCCATAGTACCGTGACCTTGCACCAGCCAACAATGTGGTGTCAGTAACTGGTGTTACTCATTCGCAACAGATGCTCCTCCTTCACCATTGTTTTACCTGTCCCCACAAAAACTGATAGATGGATTTCCCAGAAGCAGAGCTTTCGTGTTGAAGGCTTAATTTCAAATTATAATTCTGAAATGTGTGCGCTGTCCGCATCTAATTCCATTTGTGCCTTCCCTGAGTGCTGAAAAAATTTCATCTTCTCTCTTCTCCCTCCCCTGTCTTCTGACATAATTGTAGTAGCTGCTGCCCCAGTAGATTTCAAGGAGCATACTAGAGGCAAAAACCCAAGCAAACAAACAGAGCAAAACAAAATAAAAAACCACCCTAATATGTTTTTCCCCTTTAGCTTCCATCCTTAATCCCTATAATCATATACCACTGAATATAGGCAGAAACATCCTGAAAAGGCAGAACTAAATCAGAACTTGATGGTTTACTCTAAGGCATGCATAGAGCAGACAGTATTGCTAAAATAAACTATAAATAGATCTGATTTTTTTGTTTTTTAAATTCAAGTTTCTTAACCTATTTAATCTTTTCAAAGACAAAGATAACTTCATCTCAGATTGTGGTCTTCTCTGTACCTTTGCTAAGTATACCATCCTGTTGAGAGTGTGCAGATGTTGTGCATTGTAAGGTTACATAGTAAATAATTTCCCCTTTTGGTCTTGTTTCTTGTTGCTTAATAATTCCTAAAATTGCATTTTGTTTTTAACAGCTACTGGGCATGAAGAACAGTAATCAAAGAGTTTAAATTGACTATTAATACTAATGGAAGTTACAGCAGTCCATGACTGACTGTGGTTAGAGCTCTCCTTTCTTGCCTTGCGTATGCAATACTCTGCAAGTAACTACTTTGAATTTCATCTGTCATTTCTTTGCCAAGTGATTGAGTATTGTGAGATCCTCGTACGGCTCTTCAAAGGCAGTTTTATTTACTCCTGTTCTGCTAATTCTTTACCATCACACTTTCTCTTCACTTATCATTCTCATTTCTCAGATGCTAAAAAAGAAAGTTCAGTGTCATGATACCTGGAAGAAGTCGATGGGAATGCTTCCCTCTCTGTTGTGAATACTGACCATTTTATTTCTAACATGCTTCCTGTCTGCTAGCCAGTTACCAAGCCAGAAGACACTCTTGCCTCTCCTCCCACGACAGTCAGGTCTAAGGCTCTTTTAAGTCCGTTATCTGAAAGAAGGATTTTGGAAATTCCTCTGCTTTTTGCAAATCAGTTGCATCTTACACATACTTTATTTATTCTTTCAGAGAAGTAGTAATTTGTGAGACAGGACTTATTATCATGCATTCAACACTTTTATGTTCATTTGGTTCATCAGGCAAACTTCTGTTGATACATCTGATACAGAGGTTGGGATTCCTCTTTTGGTGTTTATTAAATTCTGAGGGAGATTAAAAAGCCACCTGTCTTAGATCTGCAGCCTTTCTCTGACACAGAGCTTGATTTTACTGACAAAAACAGTTGTATTATGTGTGCTTTCACATGTTCTAGATTAGTTTGAAGTGCTGTACAAGTTACAGAGAGAGAGAATCAGAGACGTTTGAAGAATTAGGAAACCACTGTTTTGTGGACTAACTGAGCATTACCAGAGGTCTGACTCTTCATTCAGAGGCATCTTATGTCAAACAGGAAGCTGAACTCGTCCTAATCATGATTAGTCATAACCAATGCAACTCTTCATGGAAAAGCCAGAACAATACACTAATCACCATGAAAAAGAAAAATTGTTTTTAGGAGACCAATGGGAAGGATTTGTTGTACCTACATGAGTTAGCAGGAGAGTAGTAAGTGGAATTGCCACCCTGTGTTCCAAGCATATTCAAAGAAAAGCTTTTTTCTTAGAATTGCTAATATTAAGTTTAGTCTTAGGGTTGCTTCTTTTATTTCAAACCGGAAAAGTCAAGAACTTGGAGCATTAGTCTTGCAGACCCATGGAGGTCATAGTGAGCTTTCCAGAGATACCACTGTAAGGAGGTCCGTTTTTCTAGAGAAGTATGGCCACAGTCTTCAAGCAAACATCTTTTTAAGCTAGAAGCATTTACCAAAAAAATGCAGGATCGCATTATTAATTCAGATGAATACTTGTTATAACTAATCTGACATTCATTTTGAAGTAAATCCAAATAGCATTCTTCCTTTCAGGTAAGCATCAGAACTTTTGTAACAGCACTATCAATCTGGCACTGAGAAGTCATGACTTCTATTTGGAGATCAGTGGGAGTGAATACGTGGCTGTCAGTACAGCAGCTTACTGTTTCTGCTATTGGTCAAACCAAGTAGAGGAAAATAGAAATTGTATATTATATAGAAAGTTTGTTTTGAATTTCCATACTAGAGTAAGAACCTGCTTTCCAAGCAAGATAAATCTTTCCAAGCTCATAACTGTGAAAAATTGCACCGTGGTTGATTTATGGACCTTAGTGTGATGGAAGGTAGAAATGTATAACTGTGCTTACTTGGAGGTTTCCTTTCTTCAGCAACAAAAGTCCTCAGATCAGAATATTCTAGAAATGCTGTGTAGAAATACGGAGATTTATGTTCTGAAGTATTAGAAATATTTTCCTTTATCCTAAGTTTGTGTATTTGTTATTTAGTAATGTTGAATTGAGTTAGCTGTGAAAGTGCTGATACCAGGCTTCAGGGAGTGAGACATGATATCACGTGTTTGATTTTGCCCTCTTGTTGTAGGGACCAATCTGTGTCACCCTTAAGAGGCTTGTGATTTTCTAAGAAAGAGAAATTTCATCAGTTTTCTGTAACTTAAGGTTTCCATACTTTATCCCATTTATTAAAAAAAAAACCTGCAGGTATGTGAGGCCCACTGAGTAGCCCTACATCATTCTAATTCTTTTTCAGTGTCTGAAATGTTGGCACTAGAAGACATATGCAACTTCCAAATGTATGAAACTGGTAGATCTGCTTTCTCTGTTCCAGGGGGAATTTTATGACAATATCCAACTGTGGTATGTTTGCTTTGTTGAAGTTTTTATTACATGGTTTGCATGCATGGTATTTTTTCCCCTGGACCTTCCACCTTCCATCCTTACTCAATAATGCAATATGTTAAGATGGGGATTTTGTTAGCCAGCATTAATAGTAATCTGCTTTCAGTGTGTTTTTATGTGGCTGCATTTGAAGTGCTGATAAAAAGTTATGAGTTCCACAAGATGAGGACATAAAAGATGCAAAATTCAATCCTCTACCTCCTGGTCTTTTAACCACAATATCATCTGAATCAAGGACACTATCATTATGTGCCATAAGACCCAGTATTTTTAAAGAGTATTTCTCAAAGTAATTCTGACAGATTTGACAGATGTAATCTTTTTACCTGGTCATCACCTACCAGGGATTTTTAAACACTTACTTACGTCATAAGAAAACATTAAAAAGGAGGCCTAGCACTGTAGATACTACAACAACTATCGTGGTGATCCAGGCTCTAGATGAGCCTTTCTCGGGAGTATTGCAGCACAAGCCAGTTAAAAAGCCCCCATGCCTACCAGAGATTACTGAAAAGCAATTGCTATGCCTTGCCTGTATCCTAGTACAACACTCAGGGATGTGTCCTAGGATAATGCAGAAAGGTTTGTCGTGGTCTAGTTAAGGCAGGTCAAAATAGTCTTGGAGCAAGATGCTATTTAAGCACTGTATAATCGGTGCTTTCATTACATAGCCCTCCATTTTATTTTTAAAATTATTTTATTTTATTTTACTTCATTTTGCTGTAAATGCTAAATCCCAAATATATAGAGAACACTGCTATAGGATTTAGTGGCCCTAAATCTTTTCCCCTAGCACCAGCACTGAAATTTATCCTTCTTGCTCAACATTGTGATAGTGCTCCCCCTCTCCCCCTGCAGCAGTCAGCTGAACGCTCCTTCCCTCCTGGGGAAGTAAAACCTCTCCTTGTTCTGTTCTTTTTTCTGTGAGTATTAACTCTTCCCTTGCAGTCTTTCCTTTCTTGGGCTTCTTTTCTGCCTTCCGGTAAATATAACTTTGATCAGCATCCAGTCAGTTCATTTTCGAAGAGTCTTCTCTCAGCTTAGTCCTCAGCAACTTCTTTAATACCAGCTCATGAAAACAGCTCATTGTGCCTTGTTCATAGTCTAAAATAATTCTAAAATAATTCCTGAGGCGCTGTGGGACAGTTATCCTCGTTTTCCCTGTATTTGTGAGGGCAAAAGGGGTCATGGAGTGGGACCAGATATCCCTAGTGGGTGGAATCTTCACACTCACCGCTAACTTGTTGGGTCTTGGGACCACTAGACAGCCCTTGTATGACCACTTCTCCTGAACCAAAATATCCTAGCCCAAGTCCTAGCTAGCAGGACCACATAACTGTGTGGTTAAAATGCTCCCAACCAGTCACTGAAACTTAAGAAGAGCTATCTATAGGTTTGCATATGAATATATCTATGTATCCACATATACCTATATATCTAACTGTGTATAGAATCATGGAATCCTGCCTCTTCTGTGAAGACAGGCTGAGCGAGCTGGGGTTGTTCAGCTTGAAGAAGAAAAGGCTCTGGGAAGACCCTAAACAGTGTTCCAGTACCTAAAGAAAAAGCTGGAAAGCTGGAAAGGGACTTTTTACCAAGGGCATGTAGTGATAGGGCAAGGGGAGTGGCTTTAAGCTGAAAACAGGTACATTTAGATCACGTATCAGGAAGAAATTCTTTAGTCTGAGGGTAGTGAGACGCTGGAAATGGTTGCGCAGAGAAACTGTGCATGCCCCGTTGTCACCAAAAACTGGAAAACAGGCTCTCCAACCAGACTGTTAGGTTAGAAAGCTGACAGTACTTTATTCAGCACTGAGGTACATGGGGATCGCTCCACCGAACATGTACACCAGTTCTCAAAAGTTTTAATTATTTATGCATTTTAGCAAACAAAGGAATTAGTGTTCATTGGATCAGGATTCATTGGATACACGTTGTCTTAGTAGATAGTATTCTCTCTTCCATTGGTTAATGATTGTTCCACTTCTCATGCTAATTTGTTCATGTGCTCAGTTTCTCTTCTTTTGGGTTGGTGGGTTTCTTGGGTCTGTAGGTTGGGGGTTGTAGATCCCCTCTGCCTTTTACCCACTTGGAGCTGATTTCAGATGAGCTTCTTTTTTACTTTGGAGGTCCTGCTAAATGTCCTTGTTGGCCATAAATTCTGTATGCTTTGTGTCCATTATCAAAATTGCATCCCTCTTCGCAAGCTATGTTAACCTCCTCCCCAGGTCTCAGATCACGGGAGCATGTCAAGTCCTAAACTTTAATTTGTTGTTCTAACACGTGGACATCACTTCAAGGTTGCTTTGTTAGCTGCTGTCTGTTTCAAAGACTAAATCTTACTTCTTGTTGATTAGGTCCCAGCATTTTCACCCAGTGCTACACAGACTCCTTTTTAAAGAAATACAATTTGTTTGGTAACACCTTCCCTGGGAGTGTTCAAGACCCCACTGGAAGGAGCTTTGAACAATCTGGTCTTGTGGAAGGTGTCTCAGTACATGGCAGGAGGGGTGGGAACTAAATGGCCTTTCAGGTTCCTTCCAACCCAAACAATTCCTACGTTTCTGTGATACATACTTCATCAAAGGATAGTGTTTTCACCTGGGATGCCTCTGGCCACAGATCAGACTCATTAGGAAGGACTTCCCTCACCAGGCTGAGAAAATAAATGGCTAAAACCCCTTTTTTTAGGGTGGGAAATACATCTGAGAAACTCCTCATTCTTTCCTGGACCTTCTTTCCCCTAACAAAACTTTTTAACATAGAAATCTTGTTTGC